>CAUYQG010173849.1:0-12540 GCA_963574415.1 Tarsius wallacei
GGAGGGATAGGGGAAGGGATTAATGGTAGTAAATACCTGTCTGGGGATAGGGGGACACTTCTTATCAACAAGGGTGCCTGAACGAGGCATATTTGTGTACCTAACCCTTAACTGTACCCCACAATATCACAATAAAAAATATCGAATATTAAAAAATAAAATAAAATAAAATAAAAAATGCATATAGAAAAAAAAAAAAGATGCAAAGAGATTTCATTGTCCAAGAAAGACCTTCTCAGGACAATAGCAGAGACAGTTGGTGTAATGCAGTAACCCCAAATCTGAGAGGGCTTGTGTGTAATGTTTACCTATTCCAAAGAAATCACTAGGCGGTCCAGCAGGGAGAGACATTGGTTTATTGAAGTTAACAGGTGATGTCGATGGTGGCAGGTCAGTGAAGAATTCGCCCTCCGAGCAGTACAACAAGCAGTTTTATTTATTTATTTATTTTATTTAATTAATTAATTTATTTATTGAGTTGGTGTCTCACTCTGTCGCCCAGACTGGAGTGCAGTGGCACACTCACGGCCACCCCAGTGTCGACCTGCTGGGTTCAGGCGATCCTTCCTCCTCAGCCTTCCAAGTAGCTGGAACTACAGGTACACGCTACTGCGCCCAGCTAATTTTTTGACTTATCGTAGAGATGTGGGCTCACCAAGTTGCCCAGGCTGTTCTCGAACCCATGGGCTCAGGCAATCCCCTCACCTCGGCCTCCCAAAGTGCTGGGATTACAGACTTGAACCACTGTGCCCGGCCCAGCAAGCAGTTTTATAATCAAGGAGTCAATCATTCAAATTGCCATACGGTGCTCACAATTACACTGATTAAGAGTGATGACTACACTATTTTCAGCTTTGCTTGGTCACCTGCATCCCGTGATTCATTGCCAGCCAGGGCCAGAGGCCACTCCCTGAGGGAGGGGGGAAACAGTCTATGCCTGGACCGTACCCCATAGTTGACAATGGCACATATTGTTGCCCCACAAGCAGTGTTTCTGAAACCCACCAGGGACCGCAGGGATGCATGCTGGGGAGGGAGACACATAGCAAAAGAAGCTGCAAGCTTCATTTGACTAAAAGCCTTGGTGCACAGGCCTGCATCGCAGATACTTTTTAGTACAGATAATTTCTTTTCCATTCATTTGTAAGCACTTATTTACCCAATTCCAAGGCCAATACATCTTGGCATTAAGGCTGATGTGATGTGTGATGCAGACAGTCTAATTAAGGACAGGGTATTTTATCAGCTCCTCTAAATTTTCTTTTCCCTGGCCTACAATTTTTTACACTGGGTTGATCTTCTTTTTATTCATAAGGGTTTCATTCCCATCTGTCATGGCCACATCAACTGGACATTTAATGAAGACTTGGACATGGAAGTCTGCATCTCACTTATCCTCAGTAGCAAGATTAATAAAGCAGCAGGAAAATAGCTTCCTGTGCTAGAACTTCTTTAGCCTAACCTGAGTCATCTCAAATACATATTCCTTGAGTCTTCTAGAAGACAGTGCCCAGCTTCAACTTCCACCCGCTGGCACCTGCACCCTGCTCCCCTGCTCCGCCCACTGCTCAGAGACTCGGATTGGAGAGACCAGGAGCCAACTTTCCCACTCATCCTCTCTACACGCATTTATTGAGCACCCTCTATAGGCTAGACTCAGAGAGATAAAACAGACTCAAAAAGATCACAGTCAGTCGAGTCATGCCACCATTGTTGGCCAATGTCCAGCGAAAGAAGTGTCTCAGCCAAATATTAAGGTTGGGAGCAAGCTGGAAAGATCATCTGCTATAACCTCTTGCCTCTGGGAGGATGACCCTCCCAACCAATCGTTCCACTACTGAAGGGCTGCCAAACGTCTGGGATATTTTTGACTTGCAGACTTCATGGATAATTAAGCATATTGGTTTACCAGGGCCGCCATAACAAAGTGCCACAAACTTGGCGGATTAACCAACAGATATGTATCGTCTCACAGTGCTGGAGCCTGGAATTCCAAAATCAAGGTGTTGCCAGGGTCGCTTCCTTCCAAGGGCTGTGTCGGAAGGGTCTGCTCCAGGCTTCTCTCCTTGACTTGTAGATGGCCGTCTGCTCCCATGTGTCTTCATGCTGTCTTCCCTGTATGCATGTCTGTGTCCAAATTTTCCCTTTTTATGTGGATATCAGTCATACTTGATTAAGGCCCATCCTTATGGCCTCATTTTAACTTGCTTACCTCTATAAAAGGTCTATATCCAAATAAGGTCACATTTTGAGGTACTAGGGGTTAGGACTTTGACACATGAATTTCAGAGAAACACAATTCAACCTATAACAATGAGTATCTCTGAAGTTGGTTTAACCAAGCTTTAAGACAGCCTCTGGCAGCACAATATAGTTGTAACACTGGAAAGAAAGGCAAAAATCAGAAGTCTGTACAAACCCCTTCCCCTCTGTGAACCTCAGATTATTCCCTGCAGAATAAGAGATCTGGACTGGGCCTCCCAAAGCCCCTGACAGTTCTAGGACTGTGCTGCAGATGAAGTGACAGGCGCTGACGCAGTGTAGCGGAGGCTGACGGTTAGGCTCCACCCTTACAAGCAGGGTGATCGTGAGCACATGTTGATCCTCTGAACCTCGGAGTGGAGTTTTTTTCTTTTTTTTAACTGTAAAAGAGAGATAGTGATACCCACTAGCTTCTTGGCCCCTGTGGTTTCTGGAAGGCTGGGAGTCTACAGAAAGCAGACCAGGGAGGGCATGTCCGGGGGATGCTCTCTTGGCTTGATGCTGAAGCTGGTCTACAGCCATTAGCTCATCTGAACTTGTTCACCCCCGGCAGACTGGGATCCCCATTTGACTGACAAAGAAACCAGTGCTCAGTGGGTTGCCTGCAGAGTGCTGCTGTCACCAGGCCCAGCAGAGCAGACCAACAGGGCACTGACAGGGCACCTCGGACACGAATCAACTCTGCAGTTCTGAGTCTCCCTGAGGTTAAAAGTCAGTTGCCCACAGAGCGTACTTAGGAACAGCATGCCCACTCAGCCATACCTCCAGGTTGAGCCTGACTGGGGCCTAGATTCTTCTATGTATTAAGTTAATCATTATCTGCCGGTCGAGTCAAGAAGTGCCACGAACTTGACTGGGCTTGGGGGCAGGAGACAGGAAAGAATTTGAGTGAGCCTACAGAATTTCCACCCTTGCCCCAAACACATCAGACCCTTTTCAGTCTCAGACTTCTGGACATGGAACAAGAATTGTTACCATGTACTGAACATGCAGACTGCCAAGCACCTCAGTAATCTTTAAAATAACCCTACAGCATCATGTTTTATTATCCCTAATTTACAGGAAAGAAAACAGACACAAAAGGGGAAAGGGGAAGTGACTTGCTAAAGCTCACACAGCTAGTAACTGAGTCAGGATTTGAACCTATTTCATTTTGACTTCAAAGTTTGTATTTTTTCTACTTCATTGCACTTTCCTCATGGATCATCTTTCTCAAAAAAAAAAAAAAAGTTTGGGGGAATGGTGATCGTGATGTCAGCTACTTCAGAAAGGCTGTGAGGACCCCTAAGGCCTGTGAGTTGCCTGGCACACAGTAGTCACGCCACGTGTGGACTGCTAATGACATTACTGCCACTGTCGTTATGAGTCAGGCCTTGACTACTAGAAGGCAGAAGTATACCTCCACCCCCACTCTGCTCCCCGCCAGTGTCCTGTGCTGTAGCTCAAATGGAGTGGGACGTAGCTGCAAGACTCTTGTGATCCTTGAGACAGGCCTTGTCCCATCTTCACCCTATTCAAATTCCACGCCATTCTATGTCATTTCTCCACATTCATGCCATAAGACTTAGGGCTAGAATGTCAGATGCTTTTTCTTCTCTCTGTATTTTATCATTTGTATATGATAGATGAGTCTAATAAAATAATAAAATATATTTAATGATCTCTTTAACACAGCTTTATAGATCAGATACGTAAATCCAGCCCTACAATCTTCCTCTCCCATGAACACTAGACCACTTAGGTCTGTAACAATCACTGGGCTCTATCTTCACTGAACTGTTAGCTACTTTCTTCTGGGTGTCCTCACCTAGATTTTAAGCAGGACTTCTTACTCAGATTTAACACACTTATTGACTTCCACAGTGCACCGGTCCCTCTTACATGAAGTACCTTATATAATCCTCCCCACAACTGATGAGGCAGATAATGGTACCCCCCTCACAGATGAGCCCCCAAGGCTAAGAGGTCACATGGGTAGTGAGTGGTCATGCCAGAATCCACACCTGCATCTGACTCCAACTTGGTAACGCGATCCTCACTACACTCTGCAGCACCAGACTTGTGGGTCCCTTTTCCTGGTTCCAGAACCCTCCATCCGAACAGGGTTTTCTGTGGCCTTGGTGCCCTCTGGTGGCACGTGAGGGCTTATTCCGCTGAAAGCTTGTGACCCTAAACATTTGACGGAGTGACCCACAGCCCAGTGTGGCCAGCCCTGGGGTAGCAGAGCCCTCTGTACAGTGTGGAGAGCTAGCCCCACTCCCAGGCCACACTTCATAAACAGACCTCTCAGGAGGATTCTGCTTCTAATGGGTCCAGGAAGAGGGGTTAGGGGCTCTTGGGCCAAGAGCATTCTCTGTTGGACTCTCCTAGCATTTTAATTTTCCAAGAGCTTGTTTATGGAGGAGAGAAAGGAGAGGATAAAGGTGGTTAAAGTTCAGGACCTAAAGTTTCTTCATCTTAAAGGTAACCATGGGATCCTTTTCCCAAAAGACATGATCAAGGCTCTTCAATAAATATTTACACAATTATTCTTTTTTTTTTCATGGTGCACCTCAGCCTTGACCTCCTGGGCTCAGGTGATCCTTCTGCTTCAGCCTTCAAAGTCGCAGAGAATACAGGCAGGCACCATCACATCCAGCTAATTTTTTAATTTTTTGTAGAGACAAGGTCTCAGTATTTTGCTTAGGCTGGTCTCGAACTCCTGGGCTCAAGTAATCCCTCCACCTCAGCCTTCCTAAATGCTGGGATTACAAGCATGAGCCGCCATGCCCAGTTTTAAATATTTATTGAGTTCTTGTCTTGTTCTGTGGCACTAGGAATGCAGAGATAGAGACACTCTTCCTGTCTTTGTAAACATAAAAACCTGTAAGATGATGAGGCAAGAGCTTGAATACGGGTGTCATGGAACTTTTCCTGTCACCCTAGAAATGGTTACCAGCACTCAAAACTAAAAGGAAAAAATCATCAAATACCCCACAAGCTAAAGAAGGCAGAAAGCAGTTAGGGGTCAAACACCTCCTCAGACCTCTGGTCCCAGCACCTGCCCCGAGCATACACACCATTCCTCTCCCTCTGCCACCTGCACAGGGCAAGATAGCAGCAGGGCGGAGAAAGGGGGGTGGTATGGAGTCCCCTGCCCTGTCACCTCCCCTGGGAAGGATATGTGGGCCGGCTGTCATCTCCTTCCTACTTTCTCACCCCTTCAAAGACCTTCCTGACAGCTTTAAAAGTAACCACCAGCCTTTCAGAGAAGCCTTTCATCGTTGATCTGGTTTTGAGATAACGTGACATACCCTGGAGCTACAATGGCCAACAGTGTAGCCACCAGCCACAAGTGGCTACTGGGAACTTGAAATGTGGCTATTACAAATTGAAATGTGCTGCCAAGTGTAAACATGTACAGTGGGTTTTGAAGACTTAGCATGGATATGCAAAATATTTCATTATTGTTTTATCAATTGCATGTTGAAATGAATGTATTTTTGATATATTGTTTGGATGAATAAAATGTTAATACATTAATTTTTCCTGTGTGGGCTGGGTGTGTTGGCTCACACCTGTAATCCCAGCACTTTGGGAGGCCAAGGAGGGAGGATCCCCTGAGTCTAGAAGTTTGAGACCAGCCTGGTCAAAATAGCAAGACCCCATTTCTACAAAAAATAAGAAAATTAACTGGGATGGTGGCTCACACCTGTTAATCCCAGATACTTGGGAGGCTGAGGTGGGAGTATCATTTAAGCCCAGGTGTTCGAGGCTTCAATGAGCCATAATTGCACCATCCAGTCTGAGCAAGAGTGATATTCTCTTAAAAATAAAAAAAATAAAAAAAATCAGGCCGGGTGCAGTGGCTCAGTCCGTAATCCCAGCAATTTGGGAAGCAGAGGTGAGAGGACTGCCTGAGCCCCCGGGTTCGAGACCAACCTGGGCAACACGGCGAGACCTCGTCTCTACCACAAATCAAAAAATCAGCCGGGCATGGTGGCACATGCCTGTGGTTCCAGCTACTTGGAAGACTGAGGCGGAAAGATCGCTTGAGTCCAGCAGGTGGAGGCTGCGGTGGCCATGAGCGACAGAGTGAGACTCCAACTCAAAAAAAGAAAACCGGGGCGGCGGGGGGGGGGTGGGGGGGTGGAAATCAGATATGGCGCACATCTTGTTTGTTTGGATGAAGGTTCTGTGGAGGTTTAAAAGACCGGAGTTGAGAAGCCCTAGCTCAGCAAAGTCTTACACCACATGGAACCACAAGAGGGCAGCACTGCAAGGCCCCATCTCCTTGGGCATGACTGGCAGGAAGCAGGCTGGTTCTCTAGTCAACTGGTACAAACTTTGTTTCAAGTGATCAGTACTTTTCTTTTCTTTGTACTTTCTTTCTTTTCTGAGATGGAATCTCGCTTTGTTGCCCAAGCTGGACTCAAATTTTTGGGATCAAGTGATCCTCCCACCCAAGCGTCTGTAGTAGTGGGAATATAGGCACGGGACACCACCTCCTGCGGTACTTATATTTTCTAATGCTATCTTTTTAAAAAAAATTTTTTTTCTGTTTTAAAGATATAGGATACAATTCAGGATTAGGTATACAAGTGGTCATCGTACAGGTAAATTTGGGCCTCCCTTTAGTCCCCACTTCACCTGGTTTGAGATCAGATACCTGTATTGATGTTATGTGCTTCCTTCCCTACCCACCCCCCCACTCCCCACCTCCCACCCCCATCTAATGCTATCTTTTAAGGGCAGTTTTAAACTGCTTTATCTAAAATTCACATAGACCATATTGCATCACCCCTAACTTAACATAATTTCTCTAGAGCAGGAGTCCAAGACCCCTGAATTACACATTCAAACTGGAATTTTAAGGAAGCTGTAAGCATGACAGCAAGGGGATGAAGAGGGACTCTGAATTCCAGTCCAGGATAGCCTAGGAGCTGGGCCTCAGATCAGAAGGTAGGCTATCAGTAAAGTTGGAGGTGAGAGGGCTGGAGGAAACTTAGGGCAAGGAGTGACGTATAGGAGTGGATAGAGGCTTATGAGGGATGGGAGAATCTATGGTCACACTCTCATTTTCATCAAAAGGCAACAAATCTGAGCATAAATTGGCACCATCTTCTTGGGGGGCAATTTGTAAATGTGTATCAAAAGTCTTAAGAAAGACCTTAGGGCAACCCTCTCAGGTCATCTCCTACTCTGGGAGTTTTTCTGTTCTCTCAGTAAATCCTTCTTTATTTTTTTTTGAGTTGGAGTCCCACTATGTCGGAGTGTAGACTGGAGTGCAGTGGCCGCTCCTGGCCACCTCAGCCTTGACCTGCTGGGCTCCAGCGATCCTTCCGCCTCAGCCTTCCAAGTAGCTGAAACAAATCCTACTTTCTAAAAAACAAAATAAATGACCATAAGCTTTGGCCCATTAATTCCATTGCTAGTAACAAATCATAAGGAAAACTGCACAAATATTTAGCTATAGGGATATTCAACCAGCATTGTAGTAGCCACAAAAAAAAAAAAAAAAAATTACAAGCAAGGTACATTAGTAAGGAATTGGTAAACCAATTAAGGTACAGCTATAACATGGTAAACTTTGCAGCTATTACAAAGGATGTAAGTGAATACTTATTGATATGGAAAGACGTTTATGCTAAATTCTGTGAAAAGGGCCAGCTATAGAACTGAATGGCCAGTATATAAGTCAAGTCTGTGAAGGAAGGAAGGGAAGGGGAAGGGAAAGGGGAAAGGGAAGGGAAAGAAAACATTAAAATTATATTATCTGAAAGGAAATTCTCTAAGGGATTAACAGTCATCTCTGGACAGTGGGACCATGGGTAGTCTCCTTTCCTTATTTTTAGCACTGCTTTTATGATTACTTTTTTTTTTGAGTTGGAGTCTCACTCTGTCGCCCAGGCTGGATTGCAGTGGCACGCTCATGGTCACAGCAGCCTCGACCTGCTGGGATCAGGCGATCCTTCTGCCTCAGCTTTCCAACTAGCTGGAAGTACAGAAGCATGTCACCACGCCTGGCTAATTTTTTGATTTATTGTAGAGATGAGGTCTCGCCAAGTTGTCCAGGCTGTTCTCGAACCTGCGGGCCCAGGCACCCGGCTAGGTAGGTAGGTAGGTAATGTATGTATGTATTCATTCATTCATTTCTGAGTCGGAGTCTCCGACAAGCAGCTTCGACCCGCTGGGCTCAGGAGATCCTACTACCTCAGCTTTCCAAGGAGCTGGAACTACAAGCAGGCCACCACCCACACCCGGCTAACTTTTTGGTTCATTGTAGAAATGAGGTCTCGCCAAGTTGCCCAGGGTGGTCTCGAATTCAGGCAATCCTCTCACCTCGGCCTCCCAAAGTGCTGGGATTATAGGCGTGAGCCACCGCGCCCGGCCATGAATACTTTTTTAAAGTTATTGTTCAGTTGTCCTCCCCAGTCTTCATCAGGGCTCCCATGACACTTTCTTCCCCAAAACGTCCCCCAGCCCGGGCCACAGTAAGTGCCAGCGTCTCCGTTAAAATCCCGACACTTGACCAAGACCGGGCCTGGGGTTTTCACCCAGCTCCATCTCCACCTGAGACCCGCTGTGCGTGTCCTTCCCCTACAAGCCTGTGTGGCCCTGCCCCGCGGTCCTGTCCCTCCTCTCCGTACCTGCCCCACAGCCTAGATCCGGCCCTGCCTGACTCGCCGGGTTAGTGGAAGTTTAAGATCCGGACGCTCGGTCCCGGAGTCGGCTGAACCGGAGTCCAAAGGTTCAGGTCACACAAGGCGCCAGGCCAGGAATCGAGCGCTGAGGCCTGGCTGCAGACCTCTCCGAATGAGGAACAACCCGCGGCGCTCGGGTCGGCACACCGCGGGTCCCCGCGGGCGGCGCCATTCCTCTGGCTCCGCGCGGCGGAAGCGCAGCGACGTCTTCCGGTAGAGAGCGCGGGCACGGCGGCGCGAGGGAGTTTTGTCCCTCCGGAGGCGCCGTCCGGAGCCACGCCCCGCTCGGGTCAAGTGACTGAGGCCTGTGGTGGGAGGGGACGCGACGCGACGCGACGCTGGGTTCCGAGCCGGTTTGGACCGAGGACGGGATGGAGGCGACTTTGGAGCAGCACTTGGAAGATACGTGAGTAGCGCGGGCCCCTCGACCTGTCCCGAGGTCGAGGTCAGGGCGGTGGGACTTGAGCGGCGCGCGCTTCGAGTGCTGGCCGGGGGTCTTGAGGACCCTGCGCGAGCCCGGGACCCGGGATGAGGAGAGGAGCCCTGCCCGGGGCCCGCGGGGCAGGACAGGTGACCCGGATCTAAAATCCTGTTGGGCTCCGCACGTTCCCTCCCGAGCGAGTCTGCGGCGCCCAGGCCGGAGGCCAGAGCCGCCTGTCCCCTTGTTGAACTCGTCTGTACGGCCAGGGTCGTTCTTCGGGAGTTTTAGGAAACGGTTTAACTTTTGGGGGAGGCTGTACCCGGTGTTGAAAGTCGAGCCCTGCAACGTAAAGAAACTCATACGCGTCTCTTACATGTAATTTGTCAGCCACTTGGTGCTTAAGGAGAAAAAAATAATCCTGTGGGTTTCTCAAACGAGTAACATCTACGTAAAACAAAATCGGGGAAGTACTGGAAGGCGTGCAGGGAGACACCTCCTCCCACCTGCCTCACCCAGCTTCCGTCTCCCCTTCCGGGGGGAAATCTCAGTTACTTAGAATTTTTCAGCAGTTTTAAATGGGTTGGTATACCGAGGTATGCATGTTTAACGTGCATGAAAACACTCTATAATATAGATATTGGAATGTCTGCGGCCCTCCAGAGCTCAGCAGTACTTGACACGATTTTTTCTCTCATCCAAGAGAAACTGGTTAATTATTTAAATTAAGCATAACGTAACTTTTCTCTTGGGGGAGTTGATAATGAAAAAAGGTTGAGAGACACTGATTTAAAACACTGAACAATGCCTGGTGCATAGAAAGCCTGAATGTGTTGTAATTATTTGAACTCATTTCCTCCCATCGGCTGCTCCATCTCTCCTGTGTTCCTGGAATTAGAATGAAGAATCCATCCATTGTGGGAGTCCTGTGCACTGATTCACAAGGACTTAATCTAGGTTGTAAGTATCTCTCATAGCAACCCTTTGGTGGATCTGATGTCGACTTGGAGTCTAGTGTTCGATTATTCTCTGGCTTTTAATCCCTGTTACCTTGCCAGTTCTGGGTACTTTTGTGAGAATAGAGATTGTCAAGATCAGAAAATTGAAACTTTTCCATTGGTGTTTACGAAGGTAGAAATATTCCTTGTTTATCTAGTGCTAAATAGTTGTCTCTACTAAAATACTATTTGAATCATTTTAAATTGAGTTATCTAACAACGACAGCAGTTACCGTTTATTGAATGCATATGCTGGGACCCTAGCCTTTAAATGCACCGTATCTAACATTCACAGTAACCATGCAAGGTGGGTGGTGTGCTATTTTTCAGTCCAACTACACTTAGCAGTAAGTGACTAGGAAATAAAACCGGTTTCAGAATTGGATACACCTGGATAGAGGATGAACTCTGACCATACCTTTCAGAGACACATTTTCTTCTTCACATTTCTTCTGGATTACTCTTTAATAATAGTAATAGTTATATTTATTGAGCTCTTATGTGCCAGGCACCATTCTAAGCACTTTACATATACTAACTCATATATTCCTCATGACAATACTGTAAAGTCAATAAGGAAATTGGGGAACAAAGATTAAATAACACCCAAGTTAATACAGCTAGTAAGTGATTGAGCTAGGATTTGCATCTGGCTCCAAGGCCTCTTTATCACAATATTATAAGGTTATATAATGTGTATAGAACACTCAGCACAGAACCCAAACATAATGCTTAGTAAATAATAGCAATTTCAGATGAGGAATTAAGTCCAGAAACATAAATAACTGAAGCATTCAGTTAACTAATGTCAATTAGTAAAAACTTCTTTTTTTTTTTTTTTTTTTTGAGTTGGAGTCTCACTCAGTCGCCCAGACTGGAGGGCATTGGCCGCTTCCGGCCACCACAGCCTCGACCTGCTGGGCTCCGGCGATCCCTCCGCCTCGGCCTTCCAAGTAGCTGGAACTACAGGCACACGCTACCACGCCCGGCTAATTTTTTGATTTATTGTAGAGATGAGGTCTCACCAAGTTGCCTAGGCGGGTCTCGAACCCACGGGCTCAGGCATTCCACTCACCCCAGCCTTCCAAGGCACGGGATTACAGGCTGAGCCACCCAGCCCGGCTAGTAAAAACTTCTTACTCCTTGGATGGACTTTTTATTTTATTTTATTTTTTTTTGAGTTGGAGTCTCACTCTGTCACCCAGAGTGGAGTGCAGCGTCCGCTCCCTGCCACTGCAGCCTCGATCTGCTGGGCTCCGGCAATCCTTCTGCCTCAGCCTTCCAAGTAGCTGGAACTACAGGTGCGCGCTACCATGTCCAGCTAGTGTTTTTGATTTATTGTAGAGATGAGCTCTCGCCAAGTTGCCCAGGCGGTCTCGAACCCACGGGCTCAGGCAATTCACTCACCTCGGCCTCTCAAGGCACAGGATTACAGGCTGAGCCACCGACCCAGCCTGGAATTTTTAAAGTTCTGGATTTTTGCTGGAAGGGAAACTGAAAGAGGTAATCTGTGTAACTGAATTATGTTTAACATACAAGTCAGTCATTTGGGAGAAAAAAAGCAAATTTTTGAAGCGTTTGCCAGGCTTACTAATGGAAAGACTGAAATTCAAGTATGAAAATCTAAAGCTAAATGAGTTTCTTTAAGAAAGCTTCAGGCAACCCATTTGGGTCCCCTCCTGCCCTGGGAGCTTTTCTGTCCTCTCAATAAATCCTGCTTTCTTTAAAAAAAAACACCTTCTAGGCCCAAAGACTGCATGTTGTCTAGCCACATTTTGTATAATAATAGTAAATCCATAGGCTCTGCCTTTGTGGCACATCTGTCACCTGAGTTAGTTGCAGGCACAGTTAAATTTGCGTTGCCTTTATATACAGAAATATATTGTAAACTTAGTAATTACTTTTTATACCTACGATTCAGTTACTATACACAGACTAACACAAACATTAATAAAAAGACAATTCTGTTTTATATTTGAAAACAGCAGCTCAGCCTGGAATCCCAGCACTTTGGGAGACTGAGTCGAGTGGACTGCCTGAGCCCGCTAGTTCGAGACCAGCCCGGGCAACTTGGCAAGACCTCGTCTCTACAATAAATAAAAGAAACTAGCCAGGTGTGGGAGTGAGTGTCTGTAGTTCTGGCTACCTGGAAGTTTAGTGGGAAAGGATCGCCAGAGCC
>CAUYQG010173850.1:0-18713 GCA_963574415.1 Tarsius wallacei
CGGCCACCGCAGCCTCGACCTGCTGGGCTCCGGCGATCCTTCCGCCTCAGCCTTCCAAGTAGCTGGAACTACAGGCGCGCGCTACCATGCCCGGCTAGTTTTTTGATTTATTGTAGAGATGAGGTCTCGCTTGCCCAGGCGAGTCTCGAACCCGCGGGCTCAGGCTATCCACTCACCTCAGCCTCCCAAAGGCGCAGGATTACAGGCTGAGCCACCGAGCCCGGCTCCCAATGCTCTTTTCACAAACAGGATAGGTAATCACAACCTGGGGAAAAATGAATCTTATATATGAAATGAGTAGCATATACATTTTAGTTAAAGTTTTCATATTCAGAAATATTTTTCTTCAATCAAAAATATGTCTAACTAGCTAATAAATTATAATACATACTTTTCATGGACAGTTTTGTAATTATTAAAAAGAATTGGATACTTTATTTGTACTTAAAATAATGTCAAAGATATACTATTACATTTTAAAAAGCAAATCAGAACAGTGATATTGTTTGTGTAAAATATGTGTGTATGTATACTTACATGCACGTATGTGTCTATGTCTAGAATAAAATGGAAGAATACACTAAAAACAATTTGACTGGGGAGACTATAAGTTAGAAGGAGAATTACTTTTCACTATGTATCACTCAGTACCTTTGGAGTATTATACCATCTTCATTTAATCACAATTAAAAAGTAATTATGTCATATAAAAATTTGGTCTATAACAACATGTTTTGTTAAGGGCTACTTTCTTTCCCTTAACCATATTAGATTCCCCAATGTATATCGTCGTGTACCAGTATACTGTATATTTAATTTATTCATTAATTTGCAATTATCCAACTATTTTTATAATTATTTGACTAATATCAATCTCTCTCACAAGATTGTAAGTTCCAGAAAGTCAGGAATGTCTATTTTACCCTATTTTGCTCTTTTTATCCTATCAGAAAAAATTGTCCAAGACTTGAACACAGTCAAGAGGATACTGGATGTCCTTTTACTGGAATTTTGAGTATTGTCTAATGGACCCTAGGGTTATTTAACTCTCTGAGTATGTATCTTTGATTCTTTCTACTAACTAAGCTATTTTATAGCTTTGTATTGTATAAGTTAAGTTACAGAAAACAGCTGTGCAAAGGATTCTTGTCAGTGCGAATGCAAAGAGCTTATCAGGTAGCTTATGCCTTATCAAAAAGTTAATGCCCAAAATGTCACATTTTATTGCCATGTGGAATATTAATCAGTTTTATTTTATTAACCAATTCATTTCATCATTCCTGTTGTGTGTGTGTGTGTGTGTGTGTGTGTGTGTGTCTGTTTTTTTTCAACTTTTCCTTTGAACCATTTTTTAAAAAACATTTTATTACTTCCTGTTAAGTCAGAAACTTTGAAGGGTCTGAGATGTTACTTTATTTGCAGAAACACCAGACTCCTGATAGGAAATTACACCTTTGTTACAGCAGTAACACTGTAGCCCTGGTTTTTCATGCCTACACATACTGGGTGACACAATGAGGGCCAGATTTTTATACTTCTGAGTACAGGGAGTTATGCCATGAGAAGCAAACCCCAAAAGTATGAATCTTGAAGCTTATATAGGAGCTGGAACATCTACTTCCACTTCCCCTCTAGAGAAAGTGAGAAATAGTATTTTTTTAACTTGATAATCTGTTATTCAGAATGTAAACAAATCTTGTCTTGAGGAGAAGAAAGTCTCTAACCTGGAAGGTAAACATTTGGGTCTAGGAGAGATAAAGATTTTGAGTGGAAGTAGGTGTCTCTGTTATAAAGAAGACAACTGACTCCATGAGGAGCACCTTTAAAATGTGAAAAGAAAATAGAGAAGATATTCTCTATTATTATGGCATAACAATTACTATGTTCAGGAGGCCATACTATGTAGAAATACTGAGCCATAGAGAGAGAATTGCCTTCCAAAAGTTCCTTCATTAATAAGTTGAATCAAATCTTTGACATGTATTCATTTCACAATTACACTAAAGACAGAATTTTAGATTTTGAAAGTTATTTTGTAGGAATCTGAATGTTTATAGTACTCAGCACATAAAAATATTCAATAAATATTTATATATACATACATAAATTAATAAAAATATGGAATTTTTTCTATTTTTCAAAAATGATTATAAAACCTTAATGCTTTAAATATTACAGAAAATGCCATGTCTTCCTTTTTTCTATTTTTTATCAGTAAACTTAGGTAGTAAGCATTATTAAATGGGCAAATTTATTCTAAAACAAGTGCCTCTTATTTTGCACATTACATCCTGTGTTTCTTCTTTTCTTTTCATGAGATTAGCCCCTCACCATAACACATCTTGTACCAGGGAGCAATAAAGGAGGGCTTGATGATTGTGTGTGATACTTTGAGGAAAAAAAAAGGGGGTGGTCTAAATAGGCAACTTCCAAATTCCCTTGAATATAGTTTATATTGATTAGGACTCTTTTGCTTTCAAATAAAAAATCCATTCAAACCACTCTAAGCAAAAAGAAAACTTATTGGAAAGAGAATGGACTATGTCATTGAATTTAAGGGCAATGAAGCGGTTAGACCTTAAGAGCCAAACTAAAGATGGCAGTGCTGCAGGGAACCCAGCGAGTCCTTGCCCTGTCTCTCAGTTCTGCCTCTTGCTCTGTGCATCTCTCTCATTTCTCTCTCTCTCTCTCTCTCTCTCCCTCTCTCTTTCTCTTCTTTTTTATTAGCCCTACGACCACATATAAAATGACTGGTACCTCCTGCTCCCAAGTAATAGTTACTTATTGCAGACTAGTGATCCAGTAGGAAACAGGTATTTTGTTCTCTCAGGCGCAAGAATTGCTTTCCCCATTCCCAGGACAGAGCCTGGTTGCCCAGCTGCCAATCAGTGAAACCTCAGGATTTGAAAGTGGAGTCACACACTGCAGGAATGTGTCAGCTTCTGGGATAACGCTGTGGATAGCAGGGAAGAAAGCAATTTCTAGAAAAGTAGAATTAGTTGGATAATTTAATGTGTTCACTAGAGTAACTTTTTTTTTTTTTTTGAGTTGGAGTCTCACTCTGTCGCCCAGACTGGAGTGCAGGGGCCGCTCCCGGCCACCGCAGCCTCGCCTGCTGGGCTCTGGCAATCCTTCCGCCTCAGCCTTCCAATAGCCGGAACTACTGGCGCGCGCTACCACGCCCAGCTAATTTTTGATTTATTGTAGAGATGAGGTCTCGCCAAGTTGCCCAGGCGGGTCTTGAACGCGCAGGCTCAGGCAATCCACTCACCTCAGCCGCCCAAAGCGCGGGATTACAGGCTGAGCCACCGAGCCCGGCACACTAGAGTAACTTTTAAAAACTATTTGTAAAAAAAGGAGACCATCAACCCAGCAAACTAGAAAAGCATAAAACAGGGAAAAGGCACAGTCTAGTAATTAAGAAAGAAGATAAAGTATGTAAAATTGTGGGAAAACAGAATAAATGAGACTCAGAGGGAAAATGGAGAAGGTGAAAATTTGCCAGTGGGGTGATAATGGTGATTGTATTTTCCTAGAGGTGTTTGGAAGTTTAATGAACAAAATTTTAAAAGCATTTGATCCTCTCATGTACTGTCAAATAGAACTTTCTGCAATGTTAGAGGTTTATTCTATATTTGCATTATCCTATTTGGGAGGCCACTAGCTGCGTGCGGCTACTGAATGCTTGAAATGCGACTAATGTGTGAGAAAATGAGTTTTCAATTTTATGTAAGTATAAATAATTTAAATTTACTTAGCCACATGTGGCTAGTGGCTAGCAGATTGGATAGGACAGCTTCTTACCTGAGGGACTGAACAAAAAGACAATGACCACACTATATATAAAAATAGAACTCTGACTCTTTCCCTGTCTAGGAAACCAAGCCCAGGAAGTCAGCCTCCTCTAGGTCAGACTTGTATGAAGTCAGACCCCTTTTACTTGTAACAATCCAGAAAGCCAAACACCCCTGTAAAATTTGGCTCAAAATGGTCAGGACTTGAATAACAACTGACAACTCTCCTAATTTTTGTCAATACTCCTAAGTTAGGATCAACCAGAAAAAAACAAATAAGCACTCTTGGCCAGTCATATAACATGCCTCACTACTAGTTGGCCTAATCATAGCTTCCCTATGCTAGAAGCCTCCATTCAGGGACATTCGAAACCTTATCTTTTTTCCACTGTAAGCTTTTCCTCCCCTCTGTCTGCCTTTGAGTCTCTGCTAAAATGCAAGCAAGGGAAGCTAATTCTTTTGCTATAGCAAACTCAGAAAAAAAAAAAAATGGCCTTTGCCTGTTCTCATGTGGTTAATATTTATTTCCACATAGCATTGATTTAGTTAGTGAGTTTCATTTATTCCCTATAAATCACTTCATTGATTTGGCATGTGCCTGTCAGTGCAGTACTTTCGTGGTATCTAAACAGGAAAATATTATTTTATAGAAATTTATATTATTTTAAAAATTGACAAAACTCTAGTCACCCTTAATAGATGAGGACATGCATCCAGTTGTCCCCTTATATTTATTACTTGTGCCCATTTATGAGCATATAAATTAGGATTGCTGGATTTAGCAAATAAAAATACAGGACATTCAGGTAAATGTGAATTTCAGATTTAAAAGTGCTTAGTATAAGTATATGTAATGAGTTATTTGTGCTATTGTGCTAAAGGAGGTTCAATGTCTATCTGAAATTCAAATTTAACTTGGCATCCTGTCTTTTATCTGGCTGTCCTTGTAGAGGTGATCCTCCCCAAGTATGAAGGTGCCCCAGTAGTGGCTATGGCTACGCCTTAACCAACTTCACTGTGGCTAGTGTGTATGTGGGGCAAAAACTCCAGAAGAAAGAGCAGACAGAAGAAAAAATTGTTCTTGGATATCTTACTTTGCTGTGTCTCTTCCTCAGCAGAAGAAAAGAGTGAGGACAAAGGCAGGAGAGGAAAGCAGAAAAGAGCACTGATGAGCTCTGCATTTGCTCAGATGAGGCAGAACAGACAGAATCCTCTGGACACAGCTGTGTGGTCCCCATGGCATCTGTGCTCTGGTGGTGCAGTGCTGAGTCAGGATTACCAGAACAGACAGAACCCCCTGGACAGAGCTGTGTAGTCCTCATGGCGTTTGCCCCCTTGTGGTAGAGTGGTCTTTTGCTGGATTCTGAGGGAAAGTCTATGACCTCTGTAATGTTTCTAGAAACCCAGAAATGAAGTTCATTCCATGGAATGTGAATAGGCTTCCATATCTGTCTTGTTGCCTTGATCCTAGCTCAGCAAAACTACAGAGCTCACTCATTTTCATTTGATTTTAATGAGATCCTACTATGTGCCAGGCACTGTTCTAGTTGCTAGGAATTTTGCTGAGAATAAGATAAAATCCCTGTAATTAGGGATCTGATATTCTAGTATGGGTGAAAGACAATAAATAACAAATAAATGATTACAAAGGTACCTGGTGGTAATTAAGCAAGGTAAACAAAATGAGTAAAGCCAAATGCCAACTCCTCCTTCAAAGCATGAAAATGACATGCTGGTAAGGCAAAACTGAGTTTATCACTACTCAGAAAGGTGGCCCCTACCTTGACAGAGTCTTAGAAGTGCCTTGGATTGGGAGGGAAAATGTGGGATATTGACATGTTTTTGAGGTCTGGTTTAAGGCAGGTCTTTCAATGCTGGTCCTGATTGAGGTTACTGGGCAAAGAGAGGCTTGGATTTGGAATAGAGCTTTGAAAAGTAAACTGTGTTTGATGAACCCAGATGAACAATCTATTCTTCTGAGAAAAGTGAATTTGCTCAAATGAAAACTAGTGTTGTTTGGATAAGTGGACATTTGGAAGTTACTGAAATAAACAATAAGAAACTTGTCTTTTTGGGCCAGAGCTTCCTGGAACACTGATGTCTTGTTATAGATAGTGAGACTTCTTAGTTGATGAAATCTTGAGTCCTGACTGATGTGAAGGGTGAGCCAACAAAAGTTCTGGGAAATTTGGCATTCAAGCCAGAGCAAAGAACAAAGACCAAGTCCCTGGTATGGGAAAGATTTTAATTGTTCAAGGACAAGCAAGGGAACCAGGGTAAATGGTGAATCCAATGAGCAAGGGGTAAATTACTTGGAAGTTAGTCGGGACCTTCCCAACTCTAGTCTGGAGTTTGGGTTAAATTGTACCGGTTATGGGAAATCATTCATGCTTTTAAAAAAGGAGTGATCTGATTTACAGGGATACAGGACCATGTTGGCAGGGAGACAAGTTAGAAGGCTTTTGCAGTGGTCCAGGGAGAGAACAGGTGGCTTGGTCATAGATTGCAGTTATAAAACTCATGAGAATTCACTGGCATAGAAATACATTTTGAGGGTAGAGGAATTAAATGTGGGACATTAGGGAAAAGAGAAACCAACTGGGTAAAAATTATCCCACGTGTTATGAACCAAATTGTCTTCCCCCAAAATTCATATGTTGAAACCCTAACTCCTAATGTGACTTCATTTGGAGACAAGGCCTCTAGGAAGGTAATTAAAGTTAAAAGAGGGCATAGGGTGGGATCCATATCTGATAGGACTGGTGTCCTTGTGAGAAGATGAGACACCAGAGATCTCTTTCTGATCATGCCCTCACCAAGGAAAGGCCATGTGAGAACACTGTGAAAAGGCAGCCGACTACAAGCCTGGAAGAGGACCCCACCAGACACCAACCCCAATAGCAACTTGATCTTGACTTCTAGTCTCCAAAGCTGTGAGAGAGGAAATTTCTGTTGTTTAAGCCACCAGTTTATGGTATTTTGTTATGGCATTCTAGCAAATTAATACATCATATAATGGTATATATAAAACTATGGAAGTAGTAGATTTGGACAAGGTAGGAGAGTAGCATAAAAATCAACAGTTCTCCTTGTGGAGATGGTGATGGGTTATGTGAGTCCTAAAATCAGGGTAAAGGATGTTGAAATAAATGAGAGTCAGTAATGTGTGGGTTAGCAACTTTGATTTTCCTTTTTTTCCCTACACACCTGACTCCACCACCACCAGCATCCTTCAATCCTGCCTTCTCTAATACCTACTGCTATGTCATCTCTCTTCTTCCTACTGAAAACTACTTTCTGAAAAAGATTAGTTGTAATGTGTAAAACTCTCTGAACTTGGTATTAAGTACTCTGGGTTGAGGTTCCATTTCTAACACTTATCACCTATATAGCCAGGGTGTCTTGGGCAGCCAATTCACCTCAGCTCACTAGCATCAACCTCCTCACCTGAAATAAAAATAAGGCCATTTGCCATACAGGGTTACTCTGACATAACAACACAAAGGAAAAATTAAATGTAAAAGCATTTTATAAAGTGAGCATGGCAATAAAAATATATGCATTCATTGATATTATTCAATGACATTTTCGTGCAGTGAGTTAATTTTCTAGAGGTGATTGCAAACTGTAAAGAAAATACTCGATCCATAAAGACATATCTAGTATTAATGATGCAAGATAATTTCTGCTTACTCTATTTCCCCAAATCTCTTCATATAAATGAGTGACCGATCTACCTACCATGCTTCTCTGTGGAGTGCATCAATTTCTGTTTATGTACTAGACTGCCTTGTTCTAAAAGACACAGTACAGACTATAACATAGAAGTAGAGAATCACAGATGTCAAAGAATCTTAAGATATATTGCCCAGGATGGCAAAATTGCGACTTAAATCACCACTCTCTTATCCTTTGGCAGTGGAAGACATTGCTTATCCATCAGAACACATTTTTCTACTAAACCCTTATATAGTCTCAAAATCCTTATCTTTATGATACTTGTGTAGCCTCAACCATTTGGTTTTAGTGGGACAATTTTTCTTTCCTTCTGTGATTTCATTAAATACTATCATTATACATAGGGAGAAACTGAGACCCTGAAAGGTAATATGTCTAGCGGCACAGTTAATATTTTCAGTGGGTGGTAAAAATATCTAAGAAGGCAGCTACATTCCATATATGTAAAAGGAGTGTACTGGTTAAGAATGCGCATAACATCTTCTCAAAACTCACCCCCAACACACACATATTCATGGCTGTTTATCTGAAGTCATTTTTTCTGATTGAAGATATCCATAGGGAAGCTGAGGTTGCCAACATATCTTTCCAGAGAAACACTGACAGTAAGAAAGTACTGCCTTCTGGGACATATGATTTTTGTCTAATTAATTATTACATGAATAAAATTAAAGTAAAAATAGGAATTACTAGATTCCTACAATTGGTTGTTTGCTTACTGCATTACAGCCAAGCTATGCCATTCTTAAATCTCCTTTAACTTCTTAAAAAGCAAGTAGAGATGTTTCTTCTCCTTTGATCTTCATAAGGGCAGTGATAAATTAAGGGATGCTATCATGTCTCAGGCTGCCAGAATATAATACTAATACCACTGCGTGCTCTCTGAACATAACATTCTTCCTATAATATCCTCCCTTGACAGACATAATTACTTGAATCATCCACAGGGGTCTCTTAATGAAACTTTCTGTTTGTGACAACTTTTATTTCATTTAATTAGCTTTCTTCATGAGCAGCACATGAAAGTAGTTGCTTCCTTCCACAAGGAAAGGGGAATGTCAATTCATTTCTAAGGATGGACTACATTGAAGGTGCCTACATTAGAAGAGTCAATTTCCATTTGAACTAAGCAAGCCTTCAAAATTCAAGCCCCTATGTTATAATACTTTTGCTGCCATCTAACCTTAACTTACGAATTTACAAATCTTCCATTAGATTACTCTTGTTAACGGGGTATTAAAATAGGATTTGTTTTATCTCAATTTCAGAGGCCAAAGAAAGTAAATGTCACCTACTAAAGTGAATTGTAAGTCAGGCCACCATGATTGAATTGACTCTCAAGTCACATTAAAGATCTAAAAAGTATCTGGTTATTGGGCATGGGAAAAATTTGGAGAGGATTACTTTGGAGAGAGCTATCCTGCTGAGTTAATCCTACCAAAAGAGAGACTCTGTAAACAGGAGGCAATTGTTAAGCTCTCTGGTGGAATCACATTGAGAACTTGGTATGGAATCTCTGTAGGTGGCAGCGCAGAAAAGCTAGGCTTGATTCATGCTTGAGAAATCTACAGCAGCTTGTGGTATAGAAGTGGACTGTCTGTGAAAATACTGCCTTCTTTCAACTGTAGATCAGAGGGCATGAATCCCAGGGACCAGATATGGAATCTATTTTAATACTGTCAGCCTCAACTAATTTTAAAAGAATTGCCCTGTGGGACTTCCAGTTATAGTACCATGAAGAATTTGGTGAACGTTTTTAGCCAAACAGGACAAAATTGCAAAACGAAAAAAATATTTCAGAACTCTGGACCTCAGAGCCCAAAGAGTGTAGACAACCATTTGAGAAGCATGTCTTCTTAAAAAAAAAACTATGGAAAAGGACAGCAAAATCTATGGCCTTTTTGCTTGGGCTCTTCCCATCCATCCTCTCTCCTACTCCAGCACAATAGGCAGGAAGTGTAATTTTACAGGGTGCCGTTGGTCACAAATGCCAGCCGTTTTATAGCCAGAAGGGACAGAATCAATTTGAGGAAGAAGGCCAAACCCCATAGCTTTGTCAGCTAAAAGTGAAAGACTTAGTAGAAAGTAAATGGAGAAGACCTGTCGCTTTGCATGTCCAAGGTTGTGGTTCTGGTTGGGGTGAGACGTGGACTAGTCAAAATGTAACAAGAAGTTTTTCATACATCCTTAATCTACTAGGAAATTATGTTTATCCTAACTTTATCACAGCATGAAGTATAAATCAAGGTGTATTTGAGAACTTGATGCAACTTGGAATGTACTTCCCAGCCCATACACAGATTTATAAGCAGAGGAAGGAAGACCTAGTAGTTTGAGGTGTTTGAACACAGCCTCAGTCTACATTTTTGGTTGGTTCACTAAACTATGAAGTTACAGGAATAACCCCTAGGAAGCCAGGCTAAAATGTAAAAATGAGAATAAAAAATAGAAATAGAGACATCAGTAGGTGTGCATTATTGGGAAGACAGATCTTGTAGTTTAAGATCAGGCAAATTATTTTAAAAAGTAACCATTGAAAAAAGTAAAACAGAAGCTACCGTGGCTACAATGGATGATCTAAAATGTCTATTTCAACCACAAGTTAAGAGACATGCACAGAAACAGGGAAGTGTGACCTATATAAAACAAAACAAACAAAACAAAAACTCAGTTTATAGAAACTGACCCACTGTAGGAATAAGTGTAAGCTTTAGTAGACAAATACTGAAAAGCAGCTATTATAAATATGCTCAAGGAATTAAATAAAAAATATTATGACAATGACTCAGCAAAAAGGGAACCTCATGGAAGAAATAGAATCTCTAAAAAAGAAAAGTAAAAATTGTAGAGTTGAAAAGTCCATATAACTGAAATAAAGAATTCACTAGATGGGCTCCAGAGCAGATTGGAGATGGCAAAAGAAATAATCAGTGAACTCGAGGCTGGATAAATCTGAATAACAGAGAGAAAAAAGACAGAAGACAAATGAATAGCGTCTTAGAGTCCTGTGGGACAATAACAAGTGTATCAATATATATATATGAAGCACCTCACAGAAGGAGAAGAAAGCAAGAAAAGAGAATAAAAAATATTCTAAGAAATAATGGCTGGAAATTCCCCAAATTTAATGAAAACATTAACTTACAAATCCAGGAAGTGCAACAAATACCAAGTAAGATAAACACAACAGATTCACTTCTAGACATCACTATAAAACAGTCAGAAGTCAAAAACAAAGAGAAAAAATACTAAAAGCAGCAAGAAAAAAGTGACTTATTACATACAAGGGAATGACAAACAATAAATTATTGATTTCTTTTTTAGAACAATAGGATCTAGAAGGCAGTGGAATGATGCATTCAAAATGCTGAATGTAGAAAAGCTGTTCATCAAGTGTCTTACTCCTACTGATGTATTCAATGATGTATTTTCCTCCTGTTCATTCTCTTTCAAAAAATGAAAGTGAAACAAAAATATTCCCAGAGAAACAACAACTGAAGGAATTAGCTACTGGCATACCTGCCCTACTAGAAATATTAAAGGAACTTCTTTGGGCTTAAAGGTATGACATCAGTCAGTACCTCAAATCTACAGGAAGAAATTAAGATAACTATGTCAGTATATATAAGTTAATACATATGAATATATACAATGTATATATATATACATATTTATCACACATACATACATACATATATACAAACATATATATTTTAATCTATCTTTTCTTCTCTAAAAAGGACTCTGGTCTGCCAGATGAGGGGCAAAGCAACAAGGAGAGAAACTCAGGGTGAACAGGAGTAGTTAGCTAGAGGGAAGGACTCGGTGCATTAAGATGATTGCAGTCAGAGGGACCCAGAAGAGGAATCCTTGAAGAAGGCACAAAGGCGCCCTTGGGAAGAAGAATCAGCTTCAAAATTTGCTAGATTCAGAGAGGATGATGCCAAATCAAAACAGTAGTAGTCAAATAAGAATCTTCCAATTCCCTTTATCTCTTCTCCCACAGTCTGCTTCCATTCAAGTCAAGTTTGAAATAGCAATTTGTCAATGGAGAGAAGAAACCACACTATCCCTAGTGACAGCCCACCTATGACTACCTTTACCCAGGATGAGGAAGGGACAAGACTCATTTTTCAGTTAGGGTTGGATAGTGGGTTAATCTTGAACTGGACATTTTTGACTACCCAGTTCTTTGTGAATTAAAGTATTTGTAGAACTTTTTGCTACCTGGAAAAGATCAGAGGAGTTGAGAGCCCATCATCATTGTACCCTCTTCCCTCACACACAAGGTTAAAGGGTACATAGAAGCCAAAAACAAAGTTCCTTTTATGAATTCACCCCATCTTTCTTGTGTGCTACATATTCAACACATCCTTGTTCTTCACCACCCTTGAGATTTCTAGTTCCTTAATCTTTTCACTTGTTTCTCCCCATTCTTTCTTTTTATGATTTAACATTCTTCCCTCTTCAGGGCAGACTTCACAATTTGTTACTTCAACCAATTCTTCTCTATGTGTTCAATGATTTCCTCTGTTTTTCTGCCACACAAATCTTGTAATATATCCAACCTAACAGGTTACTTTTCTGCTTCTACACATGAATTAAGGGGCATTAGAGAAAATCACACACAAGTTGTTGGTACCAGAATCATTTAATGGTCTCTAGTCTCAGATGGGCCATTTACGGTACTCAGTGAGACCTTTGTCTGCCTCTTGTCACTGAGTGGCACTGCCTTCTGCCACTTACCCAAGGGATATCACAGATTTGAACTACTCTATTCAAGTTCTTCATGCTACATCTTTCCTCTCCTCTTTTAGCTGGTGAAGTTGCTGTCTATATCCCCGAAATAATTGAAGCTGAAGTAGGATAAACTTCATGCTCACTCATATCTTCACTTTTTCCCCTCTAGTCTTAGAGATAGAAGCTTATTCCTCGTCTCTTGTCTCCTCTATATTCCATATTTCTTCTGTATTTTTAATCTTTTCCTTTTCGCTGACTCTCAACACCTTGTGAACATGAGAAAGCTGTTCTCACTTTAAATGAACTCCTCTGCCAGCCCTTTGCATTCCTTCAGCCAAAGCCCCATACCATGGCAACCCTTTACAATCAAGCATATTGACAAAGTAGTATATGCTTTCTGTCTTCACTTTTTCAGAGCCCATTCATCCTTCACACCCCTAGAAATGGATATTTACACCTTCTAATTGACAAATACAATGCTGTTTTCTCATCTGCTCTGTGAGACTTGGTACACTTTCTCCTGTAGACCCTCTTTTCCTTTGGCTTTTAGGACACCACTCTCCCCTGGATATTTTCCTTCGGTTCTGATACTTTATGCCTATCTCTTTACCCTGTATTTTCTCCTTAAATGATGGCATCTGACCTCAAAGTTTTAACTGTGAACTATCATATATAAACTGAGTCTCTGTGTGCTCAAGACCTTGGCCATCTTCACTTGGATTTCTATTCCACAAGCATCACAAATTCAGTATGTCTAACACTCATCTTATTATCTCATTTCAACACACATGCATAGAAGCAGATAGACAAATGCCTTGCCTAACTTGGTAAATGGCATCATCTATCATTGTGCTATCCAAGCCAGTCACCTGATATGAAGTCTCACCTATATAATTTACTTCTCTTCTATCTACCCATATTCAATTGATTTCTAGATCATGTAGATTTTAACACTTTCATGTCTAGCTCATGCTTTTCAACTCCTTCTGTTACAGTATCAGTCTTGGCCCTCCAAATCCATATGGACTATTGCCATACTCTCTTTTTCCACGACTTCATCAGATAAGATGTTTTAAAATGCACTTCCCTGCTGAAATATTTTTACTTCCTTTATCTTTCAAGTTAAAGCTTAAATTCTTATCAGGCTGATAAGGCCTTTTGTGATATGGTTTCTCTCTATCTTCTCATTTCTTCAGACACTGCCTAGTCCTTTTTGCATGCTATCCCCTCTGCTTCTATGTCTTTTCCCTACTCATTGCTCACTTTTCAGGACGGTTTCTATTATAACTGGTTTCTCATTTTGCCCTCACTATATTCTGTTGACACCATTATGTCAACTTGAGATTCAGTTGGCCTTTCTGGAAGGTTCCTGAGGGCAGAACCTCAGCTTGTTCATTATTGTATACACAACACAGAGCACAGTGCCTGCCACTTGGTAGCCCTTCAATCAGTATTTCTTCCGTATAATTAAATTAATTGTGATGCTTTTTATATGCCTAGGTAGCAAACTTCCTTCTCTTCTCATTAGACTTATTCGCTTAGGTTTTTGTGTCAAGACTGACAACCCATCCTTAAACAGATCCTGAATTTAATCTCTTGAAGAAACTGAGGAGAGACCAAGGTTACAGGCGAGCTTCTGGATCTTTCTCGGGATCTCTGTGCTGAGATACTTCAGTGAGTATTGAGGTATTGGCTCTAGTGGGATAGGTGAAACCCTGGAATTCTTTTTCCTACTTAGTCTTCTAGTTTTAAAATAAATAATCAAGAATTTTGGAATGCACAGTCTACAATTCCAGTCACTACTCTAATGCAGGTCATCTGAGGTTCTTAAACTAATTGGGAAACATAACCTAACATCTAGTACTATGTCTTCACTTTTTTCAGACAAACCTAAGCATGTGAGATTAAATGAGTTTCTGAAGGAGATTTTTAAGTTGTTGGTGAAATAGAAAGAAATGCTTATTCTTCTACTATCCAATCTTGGACCTCATCCCGTGTCCTTTTTAATAAAACTAGAAATTAAAATTGGGTGTAAGAGACAGCTTCTTCTCAAATTGCTAGTATTTTAGAGTTGGTTTTTAAAAATATTTTATTCACTTTCTTATCACCCAAACTATCAAAGGGTATTGGTAGATGCCCTTTGCAGAAGACTTGGTCTTAAATCTAACTCTGGCACTTAGTGGCTGTGTTGCGATCTTAGATTAATAATCGAACTCCCTTAAGTCCCTGTTTCTCACAATAAGATACATTTAGAGGAAGTATAAAAAGACATGATTGACTCTGACATTAAAGATTTGTTCTTTAACTAGGTACATATGCATAATAATCCACAGTCTAACATTGCCACAACATAACGAAGAGTTACCAGACTGTAGTTCCATATGAAGCACCGTGAGGGTGCAAAAGAAGGGGATTGGTCCTGCTGGTGATCAAAGCCTCACAGAGAAAGTTCAACTGAAACCAAAAAGATGTGTAACTTTTGACTAAGGCACCATTATTATTTTTTATAGACTTGAAATGTCTCCTTGGCTAAGCAATGGCGGAAGAAATTGCCCTCTTTAATGAGATCTCTTCCCATCCTCACCTCTCTCTGTAGTAGCTGTCTTACTGGAACCTAAGCCTTTTATCTGGTGCTTATTTTTCACAAACAATTGGCCTGTTATGGAGGTGTATTTTCTACCAGCTACTTCTATAGAACCTGGAAAACTTGTTGGTATAGTTGATAAAGCTACAGCCCAAAGCTCCATAATTCTAGAGATCTAATTCTGGGACAGAAAACCCCTGGCTGAATCAGGGGGACAAAAAACCATTTGTTATTATTTTGGTTTATCTCATTCTCTTTGTGGAATTGATGCAAGTATACCCTAAAGAGGGGCTGTCAGAGATTCTGTTTAAGTATTGGCAATTCAAGATAGTTTGTGTATTTAATGCATATTAATAAAACTCTATTCTTTTCATTTGTTCATTTCTTTCTTGCTTGCCTCACCATGCCTGTGAACACTGTCAAATGCTATAACCACAACACAGATCATGCTGATGAGGGAAGCTTGCTAGGCAAAACATACGGGCTTCCTTTGCATGGTCTTTTCTGTATCTGGCCTTGGCATCAACCCCTAGCATCTGAGGCCAAATACAAAAGAATCAATTCCAGAAGCAAATGTTTGTTTATTTGAGGTGGAGTATACTAAAGCCTGTACTGTTTCCCCTTAGCATCAGGGAAAGTCAGAAAAGCCAAAAGGGACTACCCTGGGTACTGACCCTTCTATCGGTCCAGTAGGGATGAGTTAAAATGAAGTATAACACTGGACAGCTGATGACACCCTTATACTGTACAATCACTTATTGGAAGATTTGGAATTCAAAATAAGCAAAGGAAGGATTTTTCTAACTGCTACCATCTTTCAGCATTAAAATAAACAGTCTGGAATCTTGAGGCAATCCTTGGGAGAAAACACAGAAATAAAACTGTCAATCTTGATTCCAAATGATTGTTTTGCCTTCCGGATTATGACTGTGAAAAATCTGTGGTACCCTTGTTGATAACGATTTTATGGAATTTCTCTTCAGTTGCTCAATAACTCCTTATGGGCTTGATTCATTTACCTTAGAATTGATGATAGAGTTTTTGAAATATTTTTGGAAACTATTTTGTAGAAGGCTAGTATGATAGCCGATTATAGCATGGTAATCAGATAAATGGTTCAGAATGATGTAACATGGAATTCAGGAACACAGAAATAATAAAGCTGAAATCATGGCATTTAGGGGGAAATGGTGAAGGGATGATCTACTTAGAAGTAAATTGTGTAAATAGCAAAAACATGGAACCAACCATACTGCCCATTGAAGCTGGACTGAATAAACAAAAACCTGGTACATATACACAATGGAGTATTATGTAGCCATAAAGAAGGACAAACATATGGACTTCGCAGCAACTTGGATGGATTTAGAGTCTATCACACTCAGTGATCTGTCACAGAAACAAAGAACAGAGTACCATATGTTCTCATTCATAAGCAGTCCTTGAACAATTTTTGTAATACTTTAAGAAAGGAATTGGCAGTAGCAAGAAACTGCTGGGGGTGGGGGGCAGGATTGGCAGTTGAGGGAAATTGTCAGGGTAGGGAGGAACACACCTCATCAACAAGGGTACCTGTATAATGAACATTTGTATACCTAACCCAAATTGTACCCCACATCTTAAAATTAAAAAAAAAATTTAAAAATTTAAAAAAATAAGTAAATTGTGTAAAACAGGAAAAGAATCTTCCAGAAATCAAGGCCTCTGACAGGGTCAAAGACAGATGTAAAAGGAAATACTGATTGAAATAGTTACATGTTAGCCCTGGGACATTTTTTCAAGTACATTTAGTTCTGTGATGCAATGGAATACAAAGGACATTGAGATATGTCTGTGAATCATTCATGAGATGGCTTTAAAATGTTCTCTTTAATTAGTGATGACAACTAACTGGCCAGTTTAGGAGCCTCGGTAGACTGAATGAGATTGAGTCCACTAGGGAGAGTGTTCGATGACCCAGCACAGGGAAGAAAGTTTTCCCATCTCATCAGAGCTGCAGGGAATGTAAACTCTGTCTAAGCTAGTTGAAAAACATCCTTTTGACTTTTAGAAGAGACATTTTAAAAGTGGGGATGATTGAAGCAATGTGTTTTCTAGGAGAAAAAGACGTACAGGAGATTGACTCCACAGAGAGCAAAGACCTTCATCATATTAAAGAGAAGAAAATGAAAACCAATGTGCTGACTCTCCCAGGGAGCCAGAGAATGCACTTTTCTAGTGAGTAGAATAAGGTACTGTGTTTTCCAAATCCTATATTTTCTCCCAGGATTCCAGCCCCATGCAGAGGAGCTCCAAGCCCAGATTGACAGTACCTGCATGGTGCCTCTATCCTGTGCCCCGTCTCTGAATTGCATGTAGAGCAATTGTGTCACTACAGCCCAGGAGAGTGCCTGGTAACCCAAAAGGACAATCAAATTGTGGGCAAGAAATGGTCACATGACCCTTGCATTGCAATCTTACAACGTCCACAGTCTCTTTCTGTGCATCTTTCTGTTGCCTTCTGTGGAGAAACCCAAACTCCAAAAATTCTTACCTCCCTAACGCAGGTGTGTCAGAGGATCTGGCAGGTGGTCATGCTATTGGGCTTGGAAACCTTAGACACTATAAATATATTACCCAGAAATTGTGCATTATGGCCTGGGGTGATCAGCAAAATTTTAATCTATTTACTTGTTTATTTATCTGTTTTATTTTATTATTTGCTAATGTGAAATCACATCTACATTGGATTAGCCTGAATGAAAAACATTTAAATCTTCATTGCCTTCACTGTCATCACTCTAGACCAGTTCACCATCAATTCTGGCCTGGATTATTTCAATCATCTCCAATTGGTTTGTTTTACCCACTGGAATGTAAATTCTGTGAAGGCAAATATTTTTTATGATATCACCAAAGTTTAGAATATGATTTGGTTTTTAGTAAGTGCTTATTGAATTAATGAATGCTTTGTTCATATTTTTCTTGTTCTTAAGGTGCAATTTTATCTGTTCTTTCTATGTTCTTGGGGACATTACTATTGCTTCTCTGTACCCACTTGTACTCTATTTCCAAAACTTATGCAAAAATGATGTCCTTGAAGTTACAGAGCTCTAGAAAATCGATTGTACTGTAACCCACTTGTTGACATGGGAATAAGGACTGGCACACCACAGGGACTCATATACACCTTGGCAGTCAACTTCTGCTGCCCTGTCTTGAGCATCTCGACTGAACTTACTTTGAATTGCCAGTGTGTGGGATTAAATTCAATACAGGTCTTTCATAAAGGCAGTATGTTCTTCAATATCTGCTCAGTGAAAGATGTTGTTAAGAGATTCAAAAAACAACTGACAGACTGAGAGAAATATTTGCAAAACACATACTGATTAAAAAAAAATTATCCCCAAACTATGCAAAGAATCCTTAAAATTCAATAATAAAACAAAAACCCTAATAAAAATGGGCAAAAATATGAACGAACACCTCACAAAAGAAGATATACAGATGGCAAATAAGTATATGAAAAGATACTTCATATCATATGCTATTAGGGGATTGTAAATTAAAACAATAATGATGTCAGTGCAGTGGCTCACACCTGTAATCTCAGCACTTTGGAAGGCAGAGATGAGAGGATTGCCTGAGCCCAGGAGTTTGAAACCAGCCTGGGAAACATGGAGAGACCTTGTCTCTACAATAAATACATTTAAAAAAAATTATCTGGGCATGGTGGTACGTGCCTGTTGTTCCAGCTACTTGGAAGGCTGAGACAGAAGGATCACCTGAGCCCAGCTGGTCAAGGCTGTAGTGACTGTGAGCATGCCACTGCACTCCAGACTGGGTGACAGAGTAAGATCCTGACTCAGAAAAGAAAG
>CAUYQG010173852.1:0-10780 GCA_963574415.1 Tarsius wallacei
ACCACGCCCGGCTAATTTTTTGATTTATTGTAGAGATGAGGTCTCGCTAAGTTGCCCAGGTGGGTCTCGAACCCGCGGGCTCAGGCAATTCACTCACCTCAGCCTCCCAAGGCGTGGGATGACAGACTGAGCTACCGAGCCCGGCTGTACTTTTCTTTTTCAACAGCTCTAGCATCTGGACCAACTCCCGACTAATCAGAAATGAAAATACATGACAGTCCATCTGTGCAGGACTGCATGGCCCTTACTTGCTTTTACAGGTGGTCATAGCAACAATGCATACTTCACAAGGTATGTGAAACTTACGTCCTTTGGTAATCTGTGGGTAAAGCTCATCTTATAAGAGAGCTGTATGCACTACTGTGTGAATTGAGTTCTGCTTGTTTTGAAGTAATCACGGAGGGGGCTTTGCTGTGATGCTTTGCCTTTTGACAACACGGGTTATAACTCACAAAGAAAGTCACTTGGCAAAAAGAACTTCATGTTTCACCACCTTTTGGCCTCGAAAGTTGGATGGCCAAAGTAGAGTCTTTGTCTCCCGCCACTGTAAATGATCCCACAACGTGCCCCATGATTTTTGCTCTCTCTGTTTTACTACCAATGATTCTTCTAATAAATGTCAAAGAGAAAATAATTGTTTGGGGGCTTCTTTCCCATCAACTCGTCCTTCTTGGCAAGTTTTCTGTTCCCTGAAATAGGTCTTTGGAAAATCAGGAAAGAGCATGTGATGTGTCTGTGAAAATGCCAGTGGTACGTTGCAGAGTGCTGAGAACCATCTAGAAAAATTTTGGTGCTGTGCCAATTATTTGGAGGTGCCTATTATAACGTTTATTCAACGTGGCACTTTATTCTAATATATTATCTAATTTCTACATATGACAACTTTCCTGTTCGGGACAGCATGCAGGTCATCTGTCAGAATAAATGCTAAATTAGCCTGAACGACCGTGACAATATTGGTTTAGGGGGCTGGAGTGACTCCATTAGGCACAGCCGGGTTGGGCACACTCAGGGGTGTCTTGTGTGTGAGACGTATCTCGGTGTCCTTCTCCAGCTATCAACACTTGAACAGTCTCTCTGAGAAACAACTTTATTCATGGTGGTGACAGTCGTCAGTCTGAGGCCATCCGTTGACAGGGCTTTTCTTTTCACACCGACCTTTGAATTGAGGTGGCCAGAAAGAGAACAAGATAACAGCATCAAGTAACACCCACACACAACTGTCGTGCCGAGACTTGTGTGTCACTCTGGCAGAGGAGGGAAGTCTGATCCTGAGAGATGTTGGCGTCCTCTTGTGTACCTCTCTGCAAACAGCTTAGAGAATTTATACATGAAATCCTTGTTTAGGTAAAACTTGTTTAAGCAACTCAGTGCAAGTCTAATCTTGTAGCAACTTCCTAACCAGTTGTGGAGATGGCAAAAAGTGAGCACCCCTAACAAAACAGATAAGCAATGACAACTGCAAACAAACAGACAAAATCCCCAAGCAAATGTGCTGAATAACAATTCCGCTCGTGTATGAAGAACTCAAGTCTGGGAAGAATGAATAAAAAATGAATTCCATTATTTCCGAGCTCGCATTATGGTAAGCCAGTCCTGTCATAAATTTTACAACTACCAACACTTCAGAGTTAAGTTGGAAAACATCCTGTAGATTAAATAAATGGTGCGGTGAAATTTAAATGTGAAATCGCCCCTTCCAGACCACCAGCCTTGCTAGCAAGAGTGAAAGTAACACATTCAGATGTCCTGATTCGTCAAAGTTTGGTTTTCCGGTATTTTAACGATCGAATCTGTCTGGCAAGAAGCCATCCGTTTCATACAAAGATTTCTCTGTAGGGCTGCCTTGTCATACATGTCTGTAAATGGGAGTTTGGGAACTTTAAGTGAAAGAACGTGTAAAGTTTTCTTTGCTGAGTGTTATTAACTGAGGGACTCTGGATTAATTTAGCATCCAGGTCTGTTCTCTCAGCCATAAGCCATGCTGTCAGGGAAACTTAATTACACTTTAAGTGGGATGCAAATGAGTTGTGACACAATATCATTTCACTTGAAAGGTTCATTACTTACATTAACTTGCACAATGTTCACTCCTAAGCCTAGAACTCATTACGATATTCCTGGGATTATTTTTTTTTAACATAGCTAAACGCAAGTAGAGTTTTAAATTTTAATAAACCTTTTCTTTCTTAATATTTAAGACTACAAACGTTCAGTTTATTAAATGATTATGAATTGAACTACTGGGTGCATGAATAGAAGAAGGCTGGCAGGAAACAAAACAAAAAATAGCTCTGCCACGGGTCTGTTCCATAGCAAATTCTCAGTGCCAGATTATTCTCTTTTTTTAAAGTTATAAATCGACAATTTATAATTGCATGAAATTATGGGGTACGCTGTGTTGTTATGATTTAGAAATACAACTGTATTTATAATGGGCCAATTAAATTGAGCCCGCTAACACATCTATCACCTAAAATACTTAACGTTTCCTCGTGGGGAGAACATTTGAAAATTGCCCTCTTAGCAACTTGAAAGGTACAATGCTCTGTTATCAACGAGATTCGCCATGCTGCGCAGAGAACTCCGAAAAGCCCCCATGCTCCGAGCTTTTGTATCCCTCCACCATCTCCCACTTCCCCCCACCCTCCAGCCTCTGTCACCACCATTCTGCAGTCTGCTTCCAAGAGTTCCATTTTTTTAGATTCCACATGTAAGTGAGAAAACGTGCAGTGTTTGTCTCTCTGTGCCTGGCTTATTTCACTTAGTGTAATGTCCTCCAATTCCGCACACGTCATTGCAAATGACAGAATTTCCTTATTTTCTCGGGCTGCTAGTATTCCGTCGTGGATATATGCCACGTTTTCTGTGGCCGTTCATCTGTTGATGGACACTTAGGCTGAGTGTATTACTCAGCTATTGTGAACAGCGCTTGCTGTGGACATGGGAGTGCAGACACCTCTGTGACCAGCTCATTCTGTCTTTTGGGAAATGCCCGGAAGTGGGATTGCTCGTTTTCGTTTTTGAGGAAATGCCATACAGTTTTTCATAATGGCAGTACTAGCTTCCATCCCCACCAACAGTGTATAAGGGTTTCTTCTTCTCCACATCCTCACCGATACATTATATTTTATTTTTTGGATAATAACCATTCTGACAGGTGTGAGGTAATATCTCACAGTGGCTTTAATTTGCGCTTCCCTAAAGATGAGTGACACTGAACATTTTTTTTTTCATATATCTGTTGGCCACGTGTATGCCTTCTCTTGAAAAATGTCTTTTTGGGTCCCTTGCTCATTTTTTTAATTGAGTTTTTTTCTTGCTGTTGAATTGTGTAAACCCCTTATATGTTTTGGATAGTAAACTCTTGCAGGATGTATGGCTTACAGATATCAATTATGAAATTGCCTCTTCACACTGTCAATTGTTTTCTTTGCTGTGCAGAAGCTTTTTAGTTTGATGTAATTCCATGTGTCTGTTTTTGCTATTGGGCTCAAATCTGAGAAACCCTTGTCCAGACTGATGTCATATGGTTTTCCTGTATGTTGTCTTTTAGCAGTTTTACAGTTTCTGGCCTTCTTTTTACGTCTTTAATCTATTTTGATTTGATTTGTGTTTCTGGTGTGGGTTAAGATTTCAGTTCCCTCCTTTTGTGTGTGGCTATCCGGTTTTCCCAGAACCATTTATTAAAGAGCCTGTCCTTTTTCCATTCCTTATTCTTGACATTTTTGTTGAAGACCGATTGCCTATATATGTGTGGGTTCATTTATGGACTCTCACTCTTGTTCCATTGGTCACTGTGTCTATTTTTTATGTGAGTATCGTGCTGTTCTAATTGCTATAGCTTTGTAGTATAGTTTGAAATCAGGTAGTGTGAGCCTGCCAGGTCTGTTCTTTTTGCTCATGATTATCTTGGTTCATTCAGGGTTTTTTTGTAGTCCCATATAAATTTTAGGATTTATTTTTCTATTACTATAAAATGATGTTGGGATTTAGACAGAGATTGCATTGAATCTGAAGATTGCTTTGGGTAGTATGAACATTTTAGCAATATTAGTTCTTTCAGTTCATAAACATAGTTAACATGAAATGCAATGAAATTTTTATTTTATATGTGACAATCTTTTAAAGTAACTTTTTACAAATGACTTCTTTAGCATTCTTATACACGACTTGAAATGAAAACTTTAACAAACTTTAAAATTCGTAAAGCTAAAAAATTTTATTCCAGGACTTTAACAGATTTTTTCTGAGCATCTGTTGGGTGAGGAAATACATAAATTTAAACATACATATTTCATATTGATAGATCAAAAACTATCAATATGAAATAGATATTTGTCCAGGCATGGTGGCTCGTGCCTACAATCCCAGCACTTTGGAACACCGAGGTGAGAAGATTGCCTGAGCCCACAGGTTCGAGACCAGTCTGGGCTACTTAGTGAGGCCTCATCTCTACAATAAATCAAAAAATTAGCCAGGCGTGGTGGTGTGTGCCCATAGTTCCAGCTACTTAGAAGGCTGAGGTGGAAGGATTATCTGAGCCCAGCAGGTTGAGGTTGCGGTGGCTGTGAGCGTGCCACTGCACTCCAGCCTAGGTGACAGAGTGAGACTCTGACTCAAAAAAAGAAAAAAAAGAAATAGACATTTATCTTGATAGAGATAAATCTTTCATAATTATCTGACAAGGTATTAGGAAAGGTACGAAAATACATGAGGTGCCATTTTGAGAAAAAAAAATAAATGCTTCTGGAATTCTAAGGTGAGAGAGAGTTCATTTGAGATTTATCCCACTAGTCTCTGATGTGGTGAAGAGAGTTTAAGGAAAAATTAGTTGTTTCTTAACATAGACAGTCACTATAATCAAGAGTGTTTGACAGCTACTTTCAGGCATTTAGGTGCAGGAAAACAATAGTGAACTTTTATTGAGCACTTAGTATGCTCTTGGTCAAGACCTAAGTACTTTCAACGTATAAGTTCATTTACTACACACAAAACCCCTTTGAGGCATATCCCAGTTTAAGCACAGAACTGAGTCAGAGAAGGCTTAAGAAAGTTACCCCAAGTCCCGTGAGTGCGAGAGCCAGGATTCAAATCCACTTGGTCTAGTTCTGAAGTCTCATATTTTAACCACTGTGGTACGCTGTCAAATATATGGAGATTTATATATTCAGAAAATGTAATTATGGTATAAATGCAAAAAAATATTTCATATTATAAATGAATTTGTAATATAGTTCATACCATCAATGATCTGCAATTTAAATATTTAATAATATAAATATATTATTTGTATTTAAGAAATGGTTTTAGAATAGCTATTCTTGAATATAAAAGTCTCTAGTACAACTCTGGCAGTATACCATAGTCATTAAAATCAGGACCCTTAGAGCTAGACTGAGTAAGTTTGACTCCTGGTTCTCACAACGTGAACACTATGCATCCTGACTTACGTGCGCATGGATACGTATGTAAAGTTTATAAGAACAGTAGCATATTAGAGATGGGAAAAGCCTTAGAACACATCTCGATTATTACTTCCTTTTGACAGAACTAGAGAAGTGTATTCTGCATGTTGTCATACCCTTTATGTGGCATTTGACACTGCTAAATCTTCTCCTTGAGGTTTTATAGTTTAACGACACAATTTATAATTATTTAAAGCAATTGTTTTGCACTGCACAGGAGTTTTTGTCTTGAAAGTCAGTGAGAATTTATTGTCTACAACTTCTCAAAGTGCTTCTGGAAATACGAGACTATAAAAGATAGAAATATTTTCTAAACTAAAACAAAACGCAAACTCCCAATAGAGCAATAACATAAGATAAACATGATAAGAATTACAAGAGTTGTTCAGAAAAAGGCACCACAGAGTGCTTTCATAAAGATGGCGGACGTTTAAAGAACCTTGGAGGGTGTGGAGAGCTTTGAGTGTTGGAGACCAAGGGCCTGTGGGCAGATGACAGAATAAACAGGGGCTCAGAGGCAGAAATTTTTTTTTTCCATCTGGGTGGAAAATGCCCTCTTGTTTGCTTCGCCCATCTATGAAGACACTGGGAAAATTTGGCAAAGTGACTGAACTGATATCCTGAATTTTTGTAGATTACGACACATGGCAGTCTCGTAAAACTCAAGAAGATTAAGAGGAGATGAGTAAGATAAAGTAAACATTGATCTCAACCTATATTCATATACATTAAAATACCATTATAAATTAAGTGAAGTTAAGAAATAAAGCTTTGAAAGCAACCAAATTCTTCATCTTCGACTTCTTCAAAAAGAACTCACGAAAGAGTCAAGAAAGAACGAAAGCCATTTGGTACGTGACATTCATGTAAGGATCTCTCACGTAGTCATGTGTGGCAGACTAAGTTTAATTTCTAATGGTTGTGAGATCCTCTTTTCCATTATTGAATTTATTTATTTTTAAATTTTTATTTTATTGTAGAGATGTGGGATACAAACAAGGGTTAACTACACAAGTAGGCTGCGTGCAGGTGAAGTCTTGGCCTCTAACTGGTCCTCACTTCCCCAGGTACCCTTCGTGTCGTTACGTGCCACCCCTTCCTTCCCTGGCAGTGTCCCATGACTGCCGGTCCCTCCGTGTGCTCATGTGACTAGTGTTCAGGGCCCACTTGAGTAGAACATGCGGTATTCAGCTTTTTTTCTAGGAGAGCTCACCAAGCATGATGATTTCCAAGTCCATCCAGATTGCTGAGAAGTCCATGATTTTGTTCCTTTTTATGACTGTGTAATGGTCCATCATGTATATGTGCCACATTTTTAAAATCAAGTCCATGGGCAGTGGGGTTGGTTCCATGTCTTTGCTATTGTGAATTATGCTGTGATAAACATGCTTGTGCAGGTGTCATTTTGGGAGAACAATTTATGTTCCTCTGGGTTTATTTCCAGGAGAGGTATTGAATTAGCAGTTATTTTCTTTCAGTATGTTAAAGTTATCATTCTTCTTTTCTCTGGTTTCCATTACTCTTGTTAAGAAGGAAGCTTTCAATTTAACTGCCATTCCTTTGAATATAATCTGTTTTTTTTTCTATCCCACACATTGTTTGTGAGAAATTCTCCTTGTCTTAGGTGTTATGCAGTTTCACTATGAGACATCAAGGGTAACTCCTTTTTATATGTTCTGCTTGGGGCTCATTGGTCTTTTGAGTTTGTGTATCTATGTTTTTCATTAATTCTGGAAAATGTCTCAGCCGTTAACTTTTCAAGTGCCTCTTTATTCTAAACTGTTTCACTCTGTACACTATGTCCCTTGCATGCTTTAAAATTTTAAAATATATCGGTATATAATTTTTTTGAGTTGGAGTCTCACTCTGTCGCCCAGGTTGGAGTGCAGTGGCACGCTCACGGCCACCACACCTCGACCTGCTGGGCCCAGGTGATCCTTCCACCTCAGCCTTCCAAGTTGCTGGAACTACAGGCACACACCACCGTGCCCGGCTACTTTTTTTATTTATTGTAGAGGTGAGGTCTCGTCAAGTTGCCCAGGCTGGTCTCGAACCCGTGGGCTCAGGCAATCTTCTCACCTCAGCCTCCCAAAGTGCTGGGATTATAGGCATGAGCCACTTTGCCTGGCTAAATATATTTTATGTTTCTGCGCTGAGTTCTGGATACTACATTTCAGGTTACTAGTTTTCTCTTTTACTATAGCTAATCTTCTGTTAAACGCATCCATTGAAGTGTTGTTTTGTTTTGTTTTTTTGAGTCTGGGTCTCACTCTGTCTCCCAGGCTGAGTGCAGTGGCACAATCACGGCTCATCACAGCCTCAACCTCCTGGGCTCAGGCGATCCTTCCACCTCAGTCCTCTGAGTAGCTGGGACTATAGGCATGTGCCACCATGCCTGGCTAAATTTATTTGTTTGTTTGTTTGTTTATTTATTTTGATGTTTTGTGGAGACAAGGTTTCGCTTTGTTGCCTGGGGTGGTCTTGAACTCCTGGGCTTAAGCAATCCTCCGACCACAGCCTCCCAAAGTGCTAGGATTACAGGCATGAGCCACCACACCTGGCCCTGAAGCTTTAAATTTTGGTATGTAGTTGTTGTTTGTGTAAATTATTTGGCTACATTTTCAAATCTCCTTGGCTACTTTTTATGATTTCCAGTAGAACATTTTCAAGCATGTCTTTTATTTATTGGAAAACTATAAGAGTAGTTGTTTTAGGTCTGTGTCTGATCATTTCAATAATTGAAGTATTTGAAGGCCTGTTTCCACATTGTTTTATTTCCTCTTGTTCTTACTTATGGTACCTTGTTTCTTTAAAGCTTTGTTGTTTTTGTCTGTGTAATGGCAATTATTCTTGAAACAGGTGTGGGGTTTCTTTGAAACCTAGGAATGATGTGCTTTCCTCCAGAGAGAATTTGCATTTTATATATGCTATATGCCTACCATCACTAACAGTGGTTCTCAAACTTGGTTGTGTATAGAATCATCTGAGGAACTTTAAAAAATCCTGATGTCTAATCTGAACTTCAGACTATTTAAATCAGAATCTCTAGAAGCAAAAATCCAGGCATTAGTAATTTTTAAAGCAACTCAGGTAATTTCAATGAGTGCCAAAGGCTGAGAACTACCTATGTAAAATAACAATCCTTTTTTTAATTTTAATTTTTTAAAGATGTGGGGTACAATTCAGGATTAGGTATGCAAGTGGTCATCGTACAGGTAATTTGGTCCTGCCTTGGGTCCCCATTATGCCTGGTTTGAGACCAGGTACCCTTATTGATGTTAGGTGCCTCCCACCCCAGCAGTGTCCTGCTACTGCCAATCCCTTTCTTACAGTATTATGGTAAATGTTCAGGGTCTGCTTATGAGTGAGAACATGTGATACTAGGTTCTTTGTTTCTGTGATAAATCACTGAGTATTATAGTCCATCCAAATAGCTGCGAAGTCCATAATTTTGTTCTTCTTTATGACTGCATAATATTCTATCGTGTATATGTACCACTTTTTTTAACCCAGTCCTTTTTCGATGGACAGCACGGTTGGTTCCATGCTTTTTCTATTGTGAATAATGCTGCGATAAACGTGCACATGTAGGTAACTTTTCTGTAGAATGATTTGAGTTCCTCTGGGTGTATTCCCAGAAGGGAGATTGCTGGGTCATATGGAAGGTCGATTTTTAGATCTTTTAGGAATTGCCACAGCGTTTTCCACAGAGACTGTACTAATTTACACTCCCACCAACATTGTAGAAGCATTCCCTTTTCTCCACATCCTCTCCACCATCTGTTGGTTTTTGAGTTATTAGTGATGGCCGTCCTGTCTGGAGTTAGGCGGTATCTCAGTATAGTTTTGATTTGCATTTCTTTGATAAATAGAGTTAGGCAGTATCTCAGTGTAGTTTTGATTTGCATTTCTTTGATAAATAGTGAGGCCGAGCATTTTTCCACATATCTGTTGGCTGCTTGTGTGTCTTCTTTTGAGAAGTGTCTATTCATATCACCTAAGTGATTTGAATTTGGGCTGTAAATCAGCTGAAGGCTGACATGTCATTACAAATTCTTAGTGATTTTTCCTTTGTCCATCACTTGATTAGTACCAAGTCAACTTTCCTTTATGTCATCTTGGAATGGGGTGGGGGGTGGTTAACTTTTCTCCTGAGGATTTAGTCTTGGGAATCTCAGCCTAATATTGGTAAGATATCCTTATCAATTACCCATCTCGTGTGGGACCCAGACTTTGTTTTACGTTTCCCTTTAATAGTGAGGTTACTTAGCTGTGGTAGCACACGCCTGTAGTTCCAGCTACTTGGAAGGCTGAGGCGGAAGGATCACCGGAGCCCAGCAGATCAAGGCTGCGGTGGCCAGGAGTGTGCCACTGCCCTCCAATCTGGGCAAAAGAGTGAGACTCCAACTAAAAAAAAAAATTAGTGAGGTTACTAAAACCAAAGTTTGTGGTTTCTAAGGATGGGCAAATGCCTTTAGATCAAATGTAGCATCTGTAATCTACTTGCCTCTTTTAATTCCTATCTTCTCTAGGATTTTAGACTGATTTCTCATTACATTTTCATCTTTTCAGTCCTTTTTGTTTTCTTTTTAACATTTCCTGAAGCATTTGTATTTGTTTCAAGTCATAGTTTAGTCTAGATAGTCTTGCCTGCTATTACCAGAAATGGAAGTCCTTACCAACTAGTATACAGACTGTCAAATAGTACTTTTTTTTTTGGCCCTGCCTTCACTCTAGAAATAGCTCCTGGTGCTTTCAATTTATTAGCATGCTGGAGATTCCACAGTGTAAATCAGATTGGTTCCAAGCTTTGTTCCCTTCAGCTTCAGCTTCAGCTTCTCATATCCACTAAGTCAGCTTACCACTTATTAATCTGTTTTCCAGCATCACAAATTTTGTGCATTTATCTTCTCTCCTATTGCCTTTGTCTTTATAGAGCTATGTTTTTTTTTTCTTCCCCAAAATATATCTTTATTGTCCTTTTGTTTGGACTTTCTTGAGGAGTATAGGAGCAGAATTAATACATATGTACAATCTTTCATCTTTAACCTGAAGTCTAATTTGCTTTCAATATACTCCATGATAGCTTTCATCATTCCACCTCCCTCTGACTCAGCGGGGATAGGTTCTCTGGTTTTAAGGTGTCAAGTGATTATCTTGGGCCCACCCAGATAATCCAGGATAATCTCCCTGTCTCAAGGTCTTTAATTTAATCACATCTGTGAATTCCTTTTTCCCATATAAGGCAACATATTTACTGATTCCAGGGATTAGTACATAGATATTGGGGGGAACATTTTTTTGTCCTATCA
>CAUYQG010173853.1:0-19548 GCA_963574415.1 Tarsius wallacei
AAAATTTACTGGTAACTAAGACTGTATTACAGGTATATGGAGGTTCATAACATAACTTTTTATAATTATTATTATCATTGAGTTGAGTTGGAGTCTCACTCTGTCGCCCAGACTGGAGTGCAATGGCGGCTCCCGGCCACCGCAGCCTCGACCTGCTGGGCTCCGGCGATCCTCCCGCCTCAGCCTTCCAAGTAGCTGGAACTACAGGCGCGCTGTAGTTATTAGCCAGGTATGATGGCTACCATGCCCGGCTAATTTTTGATTTATTGTAGAGATGAGGTCTTGCCAAGTTGCCCGGGCGGGTCTCGAACCCACGGGCTCAGGCAATTCACTCACCTCAGCCTCCCAAAGCGTGGGATTACAGGCTGAGCCACCGAGCCCGGCTACTTTTTATAATTATAAATCACCCTTTCATACAATGTTCAATAGATATGACTGGCAAAGTTTATTATCAAGAAACCTTAGCAGTAGGTTTTTAAAAAGAATGTTTTGGTTTTAGAATACTGAAAGATGATAATCCACGACAGGACATACACAAACAAAGATAATTAGATTAAATACTATCTAATTTAAAAGATCATAATTCATATTGCCAATTATCTTTGTGTCTTGGTAGAAGAAGTTGTAATTCCCCTTCATGACATTCACCCCACCTTCTCATGAAGACTACAAAGCCTCACCACAAAACCAACTATTGACTTTGCAGTAATCAGTGCTGAGTTGTTGTGCTTCAGCATGCACTATCACAGAAAACATCAAATCTTAATTATAGGGATTTTTAGTTTTCTTTAAAATGTATCCATCTCCAGCATCTTTTAAAGTTCAAGCTATAGGCTGTATCCTTAAAGAAAAAGGCTTCTTTCTAAAAGAAGCAAAAGATAGCCAAGTCCTGGGACCTTTCCTGATTTTCAAAAGTGGTGGAAATGCTGCGATATAATTTCTTTACATGAGCTGATGGGTATACTTGTTGAGTTAAAGTGTAAAACCGACCTCATTCCCTCATCCTTGAAAGATAGTCTGAAAACATCCATGAAGGTCCCCTCGTACATTGGCTTAACTAGTGGTTCTCAACAGGACTTCAGCATTTCACCCTTGAGATTCTAATTTCATTTTTCTTTTCTTTTCTTTTTTTCTGAGTTGGAGTCTCACTCTGTCACCCAGGCTGGAGTGCAGTGGCATGCTCATGGCAACCGCAGCCTCAACCTGCTGGGCTCAGGCAACCCTTTCGCCTCAGCCTTCCAAGTAGCTGGAACAACAGGCATGCGCCACCATACCTGGCTAATTTTTTTGATTTTTATTGTAGAGATGAGGTCTCACCATGTTGCCCAGGCTGGTCTTGAACCCGTGGGCTCAGGCAATTCTCTCATCTAGGCCACTAATTTCATTTTTCTAAGGATGGGGCCCAGGCAACTGTTTGCTCTAAATGTTCCTCTGTGATGTTAATTATCGTCAGACTTGAAATTCAGGGCCTAGCAGAAGAGTTGATTTCTAGCTCATCTCCCTAGGCTTTGCCATTTTTCAATTTTCCAAGGTGGACGATTTGTTGCATTACTTCTGCAATCCTTTGTGTGCTGAAAACCTCACCCCCATCACTCCTGAGACCCTGAAACAGCCTCTGGGATTTATGTATTGCTGGTGAACTTTCTCGCTTTCTTCTCTCTTGTTTCTTTTATGAATCTCAAGTCACTGATTTTGAAGGGTGAGTCTCTGTTCCCCAGTGGCTGCTTTTGGGATATGATGGTAGTCTTCTCACATGTCACCTTATCAATGTTTTCTGCTTATTTCTTTCTCTGTTTTTACTTCTTCACTTAAAATAAACACAAACAGGGTGAACTCCTGTAGCCTCTGGCAGCTGGCAGCCTGTGTGCTTGGCTGTTTCCACCATCCCAGTGCAGCTTCTCCTGGCAGACTGTTGAAAGTTGTTGTGATTTTAGGAGCAGCTGGTTGTTCTCTTTCTTTCTTTTTTTTTTTTTAATTAAACTTTACTTCATTTTCTTCCTCTTAATTATTAAAGTAATAGATGTTTACTATGGCAGGAAATTTGGAGACTCAAGTATAGACATCCAAACGCAACAACAAAAAATTTTTGTGCAAATTTCTTTTTGGAGCCAGTTTCAGCTCCAGCAATTCCCACATGAATGAACCTGGTTACTCCTCTTCCTTAACTGATTCTGTTGCCTCTTATGTTTAAGAGGGATGATCTCCAAAACCCAGTAGAAAACTGGGCAAAAGATATGAGAAATAATTCACAAAAAATAAGAGTAAAATGGATATTAACATAGACATTTAATTTAGCTTATTAAAAAAAATGTAAAAGCTTGACAATATTCTTCCTGGTGAGGCAGGAGAAAAAAACAGGCACATTCATATATTGTTAGTAAAAGCACAAAACGGCATATCCTTATGGAGGGGATGTGGCAATGCCTAGCCAGATTGCAAATGTGTGTACATTTTGGTATAATAATCCCACTTCAAGGAATTTGCTCTGAAGATATATCTCAGCAATATAAAAACAGATATGCACAAAGTTATTCATCATAGTATTATTCATAATTTTTAAATAGTGGAAATAACCTAAACTCTCAAATATAGATTATTTTATTATTCAATAAGATTACTTATATTGCATAAGCTATGAAACATTCATGTCATGAAGCACTATGCAAAAACATCTCCACAAATGGAGATGAAATAATTTCCTGTGAAGAAACTGAAGACCAAGGAATATATATTGTATGCAACTTTTTGTGTAAGAAACAAAATCACTAAGATAATATACATTGCAGGAAGGGTAAATCAGAAACTAATGAGGTTGGTTACTTACAGTTTGGATAGGAACAAGGTGGAAAGTATGGGAAAGTGAGTGTCGCTTCTCTGAGTATATCCTTCCATGCAGTTTGACTTTGGCATCATGCTATTGTTTTTGTTCTCAAAGAAATTAAATCCACAAAGATGTGGGGGAAAAAAGCCCTAGAATGGAATGCAAGCAGAAGTACATCAACCTAACTTTCAAATGAAATAAGGTGACCACACTGAACAGTGAAAAAGAGCTAATGTCAAACATAGTACTTTGGCTGTTGTCTGTCAAAAGACCATCTCGAACTATGTTTATGGTGCTTGTTTTTCGGAATGTATGGGTTAGCAGTTCTGAAGTTACTTTCTGTGGATAGTAGAAGTGAGCAAACGAGTAAATGCATCAGTTATACTGGCAACCAGGTTTTCACAGTTGGAGAAGAGGGATACAAATAAAAAACAGTAAGGCTCTGAAGAACACCGTGGTGTTGGTATTGGACGGCAGTGGAGATATTAGTATGACTATCTGTGTATCTGCGTATACATTTATGTGTATATACGTATATCTTTATATGTGTATATATGTATATCCTTATATGTGTATATATACTCTTTATACTGTTTACGTATGTACACAGACATATCTATATGTATGTATACATACCCACATATATGAATGTATATACATACCACATATTTCTTTTTTAAAAAATTTCTTATTTTAAAGATGTGGGGTACAATTCAGGGTGAGGTATACAAATGTTCATCATGCAGGTACCCTTGTGGATGAGGTGTCCCCTTCTCCCCTGGCAGTTTCCCACTACTGCCAATCCCTTTCTTATAGTATCATGATAATTGTTCAAGGTCCACTTATGAGTGAGAACATGTGGTACTCAGTTCTTTATTTCTGTGGTAGATCACTCAGTATTATAGACTCTAAGTCCATCCAAGTCACTGCCAAGTTCATAATTTTGCCCTTATTTATGGCTGCATAATATTCCATCACGTATATGTACTGTATTTTTTTTTTTAACCCAGTCCTCTTTCGATGGGCAGCACAGTTGGGTCCATATTTTTGCTATTATAAATAATGCTGCAATAAACATGTGTGTGCAGATATCTTTTTCATAGAGTAACTGAGTTCCTCCAAGTATATTTCCAGTAGGGGGATTGTGGGGTCATATGGAAGGTCGATTTTTAGATCCTTTAGGAATCGCCAAACTGTTTTCCACAGAGCACACCACACATTTCTCAACTGCCCACTGAAAAGACAGAGAAGCCAACAACAACAACAATAACAACATACCTTTGTTTTTAAATATCAACCCTATTGAAAATAGCTAGGGATGCTTGAACTCATGACTGATTCCAGGGCCAGGAAGAAGAAAAACCAAGATGAACCTGGAACGCTTGCTTGGCTGAAATGTAAAGATCTACTTTAAAAGTAATAGGCATTTGTATTAGTTAGAATTCTCCAGGGAAAGAGAGCCAATAGAATAGATGGATATAGAAAAAGAGATTTATTCTATCAACTAGGCTCACGTGATACTGAAGGCTGGCAAATCCCAAGATCTGCAGGGTGAGCTGGCAAGCTGGAGACCCAGGAGAACTGATCGTGTAGTTTCAGTCTGAATCTGAAGGCCAGCGAACAGAAGAAGCAATGGTGCTGTTCCAGTCCAAAGGCCAGCAGGATCCAGACCTTGGAAGAGCCAATGTCTCAGAGACCAAGGGTGGGGAAATTGATGTCTCAGTTCAAAGGCCATCAGGCAGGAATCATTATTTCATGCGGGAGAGTTAGCTTTTTTGTTCTATTTAGGCCTTTAACGGACTGAATGAGAACCATCCATATTATAAAGGGAAATTCACTTTACTCAGTTTTCTAATTTAAATGTTGATCTCATCCAAAAACTCTGTCAGGGAAACATTCAGAATAATGTTTGACCAAATAGCTGGGTACCCTGGAGTCCAGTTAAATTGACACAGAAGATTAACCATCACAGGACCCATAAAAGAAAGAAAATAATGATAATAAGGGATTGTAACTCTTTGAATAAAATAGAAATTGTGGATCTGTAGTGATAACAAACAAACAAATAAATAAGTAAAAGAAAAAAAAAAACTCTTCCTTGTAGGAGAAAGCCAGGACTGATGGGGTCAAAAGATCACCAAATTGCAAATATCATAATAACTGATTCAGTCAAGTATTTATAAATATTATGATAGTAGGTAAAAGTTTGATGAGGCAAAACACATATACATATTATTATCATTATTTTTTTTTGCGTTGGAGTCTCACTCTGTCACCCAGATTGGCGTGCAGTGGCATGCTCCTGACCACCGCAGCCTCGACCTGCTGGGCTCCGGCGATCCTCCTGCCTCAGCCTTCCAAGTAGCCAGAACTACAGGAGCGCACTGCCACGCCCAGCTAATTTTTGATTTATTGTAGAGATGAGGTCTCACCAAGTTGCCCGGGCAGGTCTCGAACCCGTGGACACAGGCAATTCACTCACCTCCACCTCCCAAAGTGCTGGGATTATAGGCTGAGCCACCAAGCCCGGACTATATATTCTTAAAGAATAAGAAAAAAGGTAACTTTGTCATGGACAGACTCAGCTGACATCACCTGATGGCTTTAGCCATGTTTAACATCACCAATAACGGGACGAATCGGCATCATGGACCTCCTGATGTGATGCACTGAGACAAACACATCACATATGTAGTGTTCTTGCCAAAAATGAAGACAAACACAAATCAAGGAGATATCTACAAAATGCATGGCTCGTGCATTTTAAAAATGGTATTAAAAACAAAGTTGAGGAATTGTTTCTTTTTAAACGGGACTAAAGCCATATATAACATCTGAATGCAATAAGTAATCCTGTTTTGAATCCTGGATCTGAAAAAAATTTGCTATGAAAGACATTATTGGGACAATACAGTATAAAATATTATTATGTAAGTGTAAAATTTTCTGATTTTAATCATTATACTGTGGTTAGAACACAGAATGCCTTTGTTCTAAGGAAACACACTCACTATAAAGTATTTAGGGATAAAGGGACAAGCTATATGCAACTTATCCAAGTTGTTCAGAAAATGTGTGTGTGTGTGTGTGTGTATGTGTGTGTAGAAAGCTAGAGGGACAGAGGCAGAAACAGGGAGACAAAGAGAGAGAAAAAGGAAGACAATGCAAATGTGGCAAATTGTTAATACAAGCAAAGGATATTGATGAGTTATTGATAGTACTCTTGCAAGTTTCCTTTTGCAAGTTATTTCAAAATAGTTTAGACAAATTTTAAAAAAGAAATAAGACTGCTTATCTTGTAGTATTGTTATGAAGGTAAAATGAAAAGATCCAAGCTGGGCATGTGGCTCATACCCATGATCCTGGTAATTTGGGAGGGCGAGGCAGGAAGAACACTTGAGGCCAGGAGTTCAAGACCAGCTCGGGCAACACAGTGAGATCCTGTTTCTACAAAATATAAAACAACGAGGGTTGATATGTGGTGTGTGCCTGTAGTCTAGCTACTTGGGAGACTGAGGCAGGAGGATTGCTTGAGCCCGGGAGTTCGAGGCTGCGGTGAGCTGTGCATCAGTGATAGAGGAAGATCTGGGAAAAAAAAAAAGAAGAATCCATAGAAGAAATTACCACAGAGCTTGGCACAGAGGGAAAAGCTCAATTAATTGTTAGCTATCATTAATGTGAATATAATACCAACATATTAATATTTTATCAATATTTTGTCAATAAATCAATTTATGTAATCAGTATATTAATATAAACATATACATAAAAACATTTGATATCCATATTATATTAATATTTGATGGACATGTACTTACTATATCAATAACAGCAATGGTACATAAATATTGACTATTAATATTAATATGATGATATGATCTATTATTACAGTAAGTAATTTATTTTTAAATTTTTAAATTTTATTTTAAAGATGTGGGGTACAATTCAGGGTTAGGTACATATGTGGGCATCATACAGATAAAATTTGGGCCTCCCTTTGGTCCCCATTTCACCTGGTTAAAATGAAACAGTAATTATTATTACGGCTGGCTTTTTTCACTTAAATTATACGATAAGTAATTTAGACTTTTAAAGGAATGTGATTGTATACATCACAATTTTTAAATTTTTCTAATTTTAGGTGTTTACGTTTTTTCTCTTTTTCTCTTTTATCCTTTTATCAATAAATGATGACTGATGATCACAGTAGACTATATTAAATTGTCTATACATGTGTAAAATAACAAAAATTCTAAATTTCTCTTCCTTCTCCTGATGATGTAAGGCAAGGTCCTCAGAGTAATATTGCAGTCAAAGGACCAGATATTTAAAAAAAACCTCTTCCGTTAGCTGCCAGAAGGCTTTCCAGAAAGACTGCCCCATTTTCTCCTGCACTAGCAGGATATGCATATGTGTGTCTTATTTCTCTCTCACCAACATTGCCTATTGTCAGTTATCTTAATCTTCAGAAGGAGCTGATTTGCAGGAATTTCTGGGTGATAGAATTTTGTTAGTTTTAAAACTTTCTAGTTTGTACTTTTCTCTATTAAAAAAAAGAAGAAGAAGAAAAAGAAGAGCTTAGTGGTGGCCAAAGTAGTAAGGGAACCATCGTAGGTTATGTGGGCCCCATCCATAAGGAAGATCGTGCTGCCTGCTGGAGAAATTCGAAGTCTCCTTGGGTGACTACCTGAGACAGTGTTCCCATGAGGGGCTCATTTGCTGGATAACTGGTTTTTAGTGCTGGAGAGACCTGGGTTCGATTCTCGGTTTTTTGGTTTACTAGCGTCTGATCTTGGGCAAGTTACTGGACCCTTCTAAGCCTCTGTTTTCAATGGGCGAAATGAGAAGAAAAGTACTCTCCTCACGGGGTTGTTGGGGGGTTTAAATGAGGCAACGTGGGAGAAGTGGTGACATACTACATGTGTTAACGAATATTAGTTTTAAAACATGCGTCCAGCGGTTCGGTCCCAGCAGCCCTTGCATGCCACCTTCCCGTCTCTTCCTCGGCGCTGCCTACCGAGGCGGCAGCCATCTCCTACCTGGCATCCTGGCTGCCCTCAGACCCCTTGGCTGGTGAAGCCCAAGACTGTTCAAAAGAGGACTGAGCCGTTCAGACGGCACGGGTCCGACCGATATGTCAAGAGGAAGCGTGGCTGGCGGAGGCCCAGAGGTGTTGACGACAGGCTGCGTGGAAGACTCAAGCGCCAGATCCCGATGCCCGACGTGGGTCTTCCAGCAGCAACAAGGAAACAAAGCACACGCTGCCCAGTGGCTTCCGGAAGTTCCTGGTCCACAATGTCGAGGAGCTGGGAGTGCTGCTGGTGTGCCACGACTCTTATCGTGCTGAGATTGCTCCCGACGTTTCCTCCGAGAACCGCAGGGCCATCGTAGAAAGAGCAGGCCAGCTGGCCGTCCGAGTCACCCATCCTAGTGCCAGGCTGCGCAGGGAAGAAGATGAATAGATGAATAGCTCGTGTGCACGTTTTGTGTTTAAGTGAAACCATAAACCTGCAACAAAAAAAAAAAAAAAGAAAAGAAAAAGAAAAAATCATTCGTGATGTAATTAACAATATTTTTGAAAACTACAGCTTTCCCCCAAAAATGAACTAGTGAGTGGTGCATGTGCATACATAGCATCCCTTAACGTCAGTGGGGAGATGACTATTGCCAAAGTGAAACCCACAGCAAGCAAGTTTTGTGGGAGGTTAAAAGTTGTCCTAGGATTAGAATCCCTGACTCCAGTTGTCCTAGGATTAGATTCCCCACCTCCAGCGACCGGAGTTAGTAATGAACTGAACCAAAGCTTTGCTTGCCAGATGATGGCATCCTGAATGCTTAATTATATTCCTACACTTGCCCAGAAGCTCACCAAAGATCAGCCTCCTGCTAATTAGATTCTGAGCTCACACTTTTTCAGATAGGAGAACCTTTATTTGGTTTGACTCTGAAAGAGCAAAATCAACAGGTTTTGTTTGTTTTTGTATAAAAATGCTGTAAAACAGTATTTAGATCCCAGGAATAAAATGTTTGAAGAGATGTGGAAATTTCAAGATTCTTTAAATCAGTTTTGTCTTGGTTGAAGAGATATCTAGTACATTCCACCACTAAAAATACCTCTTAACAGAGCAATTGTCTACTTGTAAGGGGTTATAAAGGAAATAGTTTCCCTAGGTCTATGTTCTCATTGTAAAACCAGACCATAAATTGTAAAAGAGCTGCTAATTTAAGGTTTAAAAGAATGGTTGTTGAAAAATTAAGGTTCTTTTTTGATAGTTCTCTCTGCAGGCGATGCTCACCATAAGATGCATTCCTCTGCCTCTTGATAGTAAGCAGATGCTGCAATCCCACATAACAGAGTTCAAGAAAATGTAGCCTATGGGGCTGAATCTGCCATAAATGTCCGAAGATATTTATTTGGCCAAGATTTATGCTACATTGCAATTAAGTCTAATCTTAAAAGAAATCATCCATTTAATTAATATTTATGTATACCAGTAAATAATTTGAAAACATATGCTATAAATTTCTAATACGAAGTGGTAAGACATGCACCATTGCACTGCTGGACGGACACAGGACTAGAGCTTGGGTTAGACAAACAAAAGAAAATTCCAGACTCTCTTTGGATGGTGCCTCTTTTCTAAATCCCTAAATTAAAAAAAAAAAAAAAAGAAAGATATTCTCAAGTTTCAGACTGTGGACTAGGGCTATTAATTTATATTGATGATAATTTCTTTTTAATGTAAAGACAAATTCAGTACTGTCTGACAATACCCAGGCCAAGGGTCTTTCTTTGCAGGGGCTTATGGTTAAGAGATAGAGCATTTTACTAACAATTCTGGTGAAATTGCCTTCCTCACTCTTTAATTATCCGGAAGTGCTTGCTTTATTGCGGCAGTAGTTTGGGGCATAGGCAAAAAGTTCAGTAGGTCACATTTTCAAAGCTTGCTTTATCTTCAAATTCTCTGATAATCATACGACTTGGCCCAACCTGTGATTGTGGTGGTTAGCCGAAGCTTAATTGTTTGTGCCGAAGCCAAACTGCTGCTGAAGTGTGACTTGCTTAGGAGAAAATACAACTTGGTGTTGATTCGCCATTAGGTTCTAAGCTAAGACTTTTTAGACAGGAGGGTGTTTGTATGTACATACATAGTGTCCCTTAATGTAAGTCAAGAGAAGAATATTACCAAAGTGTAACCCATAGAAAGCAAATTTTGTGGAAGGTTAAAAGTTGTCCTGGGGTTAGAATCCCTGAATCTAGCGACTGCAGGTTAGTAATGAATAGGACCCGAGGTCTGCTTGGAAAGTACTTCATTTAGAGATTGGAGGATTTCTCCCTCGTCACTCTTTTGTTTTGCAGATATCGTGTTCCATCAACCTGTTATAAAAAGAATTCCAAACCACCAAAATTTGGCAAATATGTGATCTTTCACTTTAATTATGATGGGGATGGGTTAGAATTCTTTAGTCAAATATATGAAGGTAATTTCAAAGGAAAATTTCTTACTTTGCTCTCTATTCCCGCCCTCAAACCCTGATCCTTCTTCCAAATTCCACAGTTTTAATTATAATAACAAAATGACTAATGCCATCTGTGTTTTTAAAAAAATAAAGAGCCGGGCTTGGTGGCTCAGCCTGTAATCCTGCGCCTTTGGGAGGCTGAGGTGAGTGGATTGCCTGAGCCTGCGAGTTCGAGACCCGCCTGGGCAAATTGGCGGGACCTCATCTCTACAATAAATAAAAAAAATCAGCCGGGCGTGGTAGCGCATGCCTGTAATTCCAGCTACTCAGAAGGCTGAGGCGGAAGGATCGCCCGAGCCCAGCAGGTCGAGGCTGCAGTGGCCGGGAGCGGCCACTGCACTCCAGTCTGGGTGACAGTGAGACTCCAACTCAAAAAAATAAAATAAAATAAAATAAAGGTTGGACATTTATACTTTAAATGTTTAACATTTATTTGGAGAAGTCACAAAAGCTCTCTGTTAGTCCAAAGCGTTGACGTATTTTGAAAGTGATTGATTATTCATTAATAAACATTAAGATGCATTCATAGTTAAGAATTTTTGAAGTCTTCCTAACAACCATGCTTAAAAGTGCTCCTGGCTCTAATTACCTAGTCTGATCACTTCAAATTATGGGTATTCCTATGACTATAGCAATAACAGAACTTGTCTTCATGACTTGAATCTCTTATTTAGCTACACCCAAATCGAAACAACTAGATCTTTGTCTACTTAAAACCAGACCACTTTACTCAGTAGACAATTAATGCTTTGCATTTATATGTCATTTTTAGTTGATTTCTTAAATTAGAAGTAGATATGTCATTCATCTCAAGCAGAAATGGAAGTGTCAGGCATTCCATATTCATGGGTTTAAGAATTAAATTGTGGGGGAAAACCCATTCACTTGTGCAAAGCTTTAGAAAAAGAGAAAATTATCAATACATCACAAAACAACAATTCAACCTTTGACCTTAGGAAAGGATGATAAAATCTGTCTTTTTTTTTCTCCTTTATTGCAGTAGCTTTAGGAGGTACAAATAGTTTTGGGTTACATGATTGCATTGTAGAGTAGTGAACAAGTCTGGGTTTTAAGTGGACCCACTGCTCCCACCTGTATGCATTGTACCCAACATTGAATGCATTGTATTTTTTTGTTCCTCCATCCCATCTCCTCTCCCCTTTCTGAGTCTTCTGTCCATTATACCCTTCTCTATGCCTTTACAGATTCTTAGTATGCTGTTGTCCAATTCCATCCAAGTTACTGCAAAAGACATTATTTCATTCTTTTTGACAGCTGAATAGTATTCCATGATATATATACATACATCACATTTTCATTGTCCACTGATCAGTTGATGAGCATTTGGGTTGATTCTACATCTTTATAATTGTGAATTGTGCTGTGATGAATATGCAAATGTAGGGTTTTTTAAAAAAATATGACAACCTCTGTTCCTTTGGGTAGATATCTATCAGTGAGATTGCTGGATCAAATGGTAGATCTACTTTTAGATCTCTGAGAAATCTCCATACCAGTTTCCATAGAGGCTGTACAATTTACACTTTCACCAACAGTGTATATGCATTCCCTTCTCACTCCCTCTGTGCCAACACCTGTTGGTTTTTTGATTTTTTAAATAATGGCCGTTCTGACTGGTGTAAGGTGGTATCTAATTGTGGTTTTGATCAGCGTTTCCCAGATGATGAGTGATGTTGAGGATTTTTTCATATGTTTTTCGATCATTTGTATAGCTTCTTTTGGGGGTGACTGTTCATGTCATTTGCCCACTTTTTAATAGAGTCATTTGCTTTTTTCTTGCTGATTTGTTTGAGCTCTTTGTAGATTCTGGATATTAGTCCTTTTACAGATGTACAGTTTGTGAATATCTTCTCCCATTCTGTAGGTTGCCCATTTGCTTTATTGATTATTTCTTTTTCTGTGCAGAAACTTTTTTGTTAATAATTAGTTCACACTTATTTATTTATTTTTTTGTTGCATTTGCTTTTGGAGTTGTAGCCATAAACTCTTTGCTGAGGGCAATGTCCAGAAGAATTTTTCCTAGGTTTTCTTCTAGGATTTTTATGGTTCAGGTCTGACATCTATGTCTTTAGTCAATCTTGAGTTAATTTTTGTATACAGTGAGAGATAGGGATCATTTTTCTGCATGTAGTGATCTAATTTTCTCAGCACCATTTGTTGAATAGGGTGTCCTTTCCCCAGTGTATGTTTTTGTCTGCTTTGTCAAGGATAAGTTGGTTGTAGGTATTTGGGTTTATTTCTGCATTCTCTATTCTGTTTCATTGGTCTATGTGTCTGCTCTTGTGCCAGTACCATGCTGTTTTGGTTACTACAGTTTTGTATAATTTGAAACAAGTAATGTGATGCCTCCAGTTCTGTTATTTTTGCTTAAAATTGCTTTGAGCTTTCGGACTCTTTTTTGGTTCCATATGAATTTTAGGATTTTTTTTCTGATTCTGTGAAAAATGATGTTGGTAGTTTGATAGCAATTGGGTTGAATTTGTAGGTTACTTTGGGTAATATGGTCATTTTAATAATGTTGAATTTTTCAATCCACAAGTATGGGATGTTTCTCCATTTGTTTGTGTCCTCAACAATTTCTTTCATCAGTGTTTTTTAGTTCTCCTTGTAGAGATCTTTTACCTCCTTGCTTAAATATATTGTTAGGTATTTTAGCTTTTTGTCTACTATTGTAAATGGAATTGAGCTCTTGATTTGACTCTCAGCTTGGTTGCTATTGGTGTGTAGCAGCGCTACTGATTTGTGTGTGTTGATTTGTATCCTGAAGCTTTATTGAATTCATTTATCAAGTCCAGGGTTCTTTTGGAGGAGTCTTTAGGTTTAACATCATATCATCAGCATTGGAGATAGTTTAATTTCTTCTTTTTAAATTTGAATACCTTCATTTCTTTTACTTGCCTGATTGCTCTGGTTAGGACCTCCACTACTGTGTTGGAAAGGAGTAGTGAAAGTGGACATCCATTTTCTTCTAGTTCTGAGGGGGAATGCTTTTGACTTTTCTCCATTCAGGATAACATAGGCTGTGGGTTTGTCTCATACAGTTTTTATTATTTTGAGGAAAGTTCCTTTTATGCTTATTTTCCTGAGGGTTTTTATCATGATGAGATGCTGAATTTTACAAATGCTTTTTCTGCAGTTATTGAAATGATCATAAAATTTTTGTTTTTATTTCTGTTTATGTGGTGGATGATGTTTATTGACTATGTATGTTAAACCATCTTTGCATCCCTGGGATAAAACCACTTTTATCTTTTAAAGATGTAGGGTACAATTCAGGGTTAAGTATACAAATGTTCATTATGCAGGTACCCTTGTTGATGAGGCGTGCCCCTCCCTCCCCTGGCAGTTTCCCACTACTGCCAATCCCTTTCTTATAGTATTATGATAATTGTTCAAGGCCTGCTTATGAGTGAGAACATATGGTACTCTGTTCTTTGTTTCTGTGTAGATCACTGCAAATGTGCTGTTGAATCCTGGTTGATAATATTTTGTTGAGGATTTTTGCATCTATGTTCACCAGGGATATTGGCCTGTAGTTTGTTTTTTTTCTTGTGTCCTTTCTTGGCTTTGGTATCAGGGTGATACTGGGTTCATAGAATGAGTTAGGGAGAATTCCCTCCTCTTCAGTCTTATGGAATAGCTTCAGTAAAATTGGTATCACTTCTTTAAAAATCTGGTAATATTCAACTGTGAGTCTCTCAGGTCCTGGATTTTTTTTTTTTTTTTCGGAGAGACTTTTAATTACTGTTCCAATCTTGCTACTTGCGAATGTTCTGTTCAGATTTCTGTTTCTTCCTGACTCAAGATTGGGAAGTTTCAGTTTTCCAAGATTTTATCAATTTCCTCTAGATTGTCTAGTTTGTATAAAATTGTTCATAGTAATCTTGACTAATCTTTTGTATTTCCATCATATCAGTTTTAATGTTTCAATTTTCATTTCTGATTGAGGTAATTTGAATCTTCTCTCTTCATTTCTTAATTAATCTAGCTAGTGGTCTATCAATTTTGTTTATCTTTTCAAAGAAACAGCTTTTTGTTTTATTGACCCTTTGTACAGTTTTTTAAAATTTAAATTTCATTTAATTCTTATCTGATCTTTGTGATTTCTTTTTTCTCCTGCTAGCTTTGGGTTTGGTTTGTTCTTGTGTTTCTAGTTCCCTGAGGTATGATGTTAGGTTGTCAATATGCTATCCTTCAGTTTTACTAATGCAGGCCTTGAGCACTATAAATTTTCCTCTGTGCACAACCCAGGCTGCGTACCCAAGATTTTGATAACTTATTTCATTGTTGTCATTTATTTTGAAAAAATTTTAAGTTTTCTTCTTGATTTCATTTTTGACCCAACGTCTACTCAAGAGTAGATTTTTTTTTCTTTTGCGTTAGAGTCTCACTCTGTTGTCCAGACTGGAGTGCAGTGGCATACTCTGGGCCACTGCAGCCTTGAACTGCTGGGCTCTGGTGATCCTTCTGCCTCAACCTTTCAAGTAGCCGGAACTACAGGCGCGTGCTACCACGCCCAGCTAATTTTTGATTGATTGTAGAGACGAGATCTTGCCAAGTTGCCCAGGTGGGCCTCGAACCCATGGGCTCAGGCAATCCACTCACCTTGGCCTCCTAAAGTGCTGGGATTACAGGCTGAGCCACTGAGCCCAACCAGGAGTAGACTTTTTAACTTCCATGTTTTTATTTGGTTTCACCAGTTCTTCTTGGAGTTACTTTCTAGTTTTATTTCACTGTGGTCTGATAAGGTGCTTGATATAATTTTTATTTGTTTGAACTTATTATGGCTTGATTTGTGGCCTATCATATGGTCTATGTTGGAGAATATTCCATGTGTTGATGGGGAAAATGTATATTCTGTTGTTTGAGGTAGAATGTTCTGTAGATATCTGTTAGATCCCCTTGCTCTCAGGTCCAGTTTAACTCCAATGTTTCTTTGTTGACTTTCTGCCTTGATGATCTGTCTGTTGCTGTCAGTAGAGTGTTGAAGTCTCCCACTATTATTATATTACTATCTCTTTTTTAGGGGCATGTAGAATTTGTTTAATAAAGAGCTCTTGTGTTAGGTGCATATATATTTAAAATTATTATGTTTCCTTTTTCATTGATCCCTTTATCATTGCATAATAATCATCTTTGTCTCTTTTTATGAAATGTTGTTAATTAAGGTCTGCTGTATTGGATCTGAGAATGGTTACTTCTGCTTGTTTTTTGTTTCTATGTGCATGGAATATTTTTTTTCCCACTCCTTTATCTTGAGTCTATAGGCGTCTTTGTGCACGAAGTAGGTCTCTCATGGGCTGCAGATATTTGAATTTTTAAAAAATTTATTCTGCCAGTCCATATCTTTTTAGTAGGGCAGTAAAACTGTTTATGTTTAGGGTTAATAATGATATGTCAAGTACTATTCCATTAATCACTTAAACATTTTTTGGTTCTCTTAGAGTACTGAATTGCTATAAGTCTGTTATGCTAAAGACAAATTCCAAGCTTTTTAAAAATGGGACATAAAATGTTAGCTCGTAGTACTTTCTCAGGTGTATTTGCTTCTAGTACCAATTAGACCATGCTTACTTTTAGGAAATTCAAAGACAAGGTGGATATTTGACTTTTTTACCCTTGAAGTATAAACATACTTACAGAAAATTAGCTTCTCTTAAGACATTTTCGGGTCTGGTGGAAGTAGGTTCTAGAAAAAAGATGATGTCTTTTTTGAAGCAAAAAAAGATAACAATAAATCAGGATAACATTGATTAAGAATTATGGAGTTATGACATATTTAGATTCAAAGTTAATTTAGAAAATATTTAGATAAAATCTTTGCATTCTGCTGCATGAAAACAACACAATATTGGGAGTCATAAAGATCTCCATTCCAAGCCCAGTCCAGACAGTTAACATTATGCCGTGAGTCTGTCACTTAACTTCTCTAGGTCAATTTCCTCATCTGTAAAATTGGAAGAATAATGCCTTTTCTAGCTATTCGAATTCTGAGAATTAAATAAAATCATGAACATAAATATTAAACCATGAACTATGACACAATTTGTGAAGACAGAATATATATAAATATATGCTCAATATTCTTTGATAAAAAGTACAAGACCTACATTGTTTCTTGGTTTCCTTAAGTCCTATTTCCTTTGAATCAGTGTTGGCCAAGTAATTGTGACTAAAGTTAGACTGATCCAAGAACTTGTTACGTAAGGAGATTGAGAATGTTTGCAAGATATTTGCTTAGACCAGTAGTTCTCAAACTTTCTGGTCTCAGGGTTTGTTTTAACTCTAAAAAATTATTGAAGACCCCAAAGAGCTTTTGCTTATTTGAGTTATTGCTACATATTTACTGTATTCAAAATTAAAACTGACAAATGTTTAACGTATGTATTTGTTTATTTATTTTAAAGAAACAACACATTTATTACATATAAACATAAATGGACATTTTGACTACAAAACTGTATTTGTGAAAACAAAAAATTAGTAAAAAAGTGATGTCGTTTCACATTTTTGCAAACCTGCCTCATGTCCGATATAATAAAAAACAGCTGAATCCTCACATCTGTTTCTGCATTCAATCTCTTGTGATATCACACGTCATGTAGCCTCTGGAAAATTGCATTCTATACTCATGAGAGAATGTGTGAGTGAACAAGGAAAAGACTATCTTAGTATTATAAAAATAATTTTGACATCATGCATTACCTGAAACGGTCTTGGGGACCCCTAGGCACCCCGACTACTTTGAAGATTACTGGCTTAGAACATACTAAAAGTGTAAATTGCATCTCGTGTTGTGATGTGGGTCTTGCCTATCAGAATAACACTTGAATCTGATCTAGTAATCATACAAATTGTTTGAGGCTGTTATTTAAAGACCTGATGAATTAATGACAATATTGTATGAGTTTCACAATTGTTCTTAGAGCTAAAGATGCAAATTTGTTTTTAGAGGAACTGAGTTTTCTGATACTTCACTTGTATATAAAGTGAAAATATAAAACATATTTTCGTAGTTAGGAAAGCATTAGTACTCCTTGTCTGACTTGTTTCTCTACTGGTTTGTCTGTAACTGTTATGAAATTACAAACTCATTTCTTCAAACAACTTAAGGGGAACAATTCACTGTGATAAAAAGGTAGAATACTATTATTATTGCCAGAGGGTTCCAGGAGAGTAAGGGATTTGCCTCAGGTCACACCGTGGCCTGATGGGAAAAATGCAAATAGAATCCAAAATGTTTTTGTCATGACTCATTCCTGCACATTTCATTGGAAAACTTAACTTTTAATAGAAATAGGAAAATGGCCTCAACCTGAGAGCAGATCAGAACGCTTGTTATATGCCACCACAGTGACTTTCACTTCTCTTTTATTTCACTCATCATATTCTAATTTCTTGTTTGATATCCATTGCCCATCAGATGGCAAGCCTGATGAAGGCAGGCTCACACCTGCCGTCTTCCTTGTTCTAGTCCTGTATTTAGTCAGTACTCTCCAGAGAAACAGGAGATATATACATATATGCTTTTCATATAGACATATATGAAAAATATTTATTATGAGGAGTTGGCTTATGCAATTATGGAGGCTGAGTAGTGTCATCTGCTGCTCACAAGCTGGAAGTTCACAAAAACCAGTGGTGTAGGTAGGTCCAGTCCAAACCTGAAAGATCAAGAACCAGAGGAGCTGATGGTGTAAATCTCAATCTGGTCCAATGGCCTGAGAATCGGGAGCACTGATGTCCCAGAGCAGAAGGAGATGGATGTCCCAGCTGGAGCAGAGAGCAAATTTACCTGTCTCCTGTCTTCTTGTTCTATTCAGGTCATCAACTTATTAGATGATGCCCACCAGCGTTAGTGAGGGTGATCTTCTTTACTTAGGCCACCAATTCAAATGCTAACCTCTTCCAGGAACACCCTTACAGACCTAGAAAGAATGTTTTACTAGCTATTGGGCCATTCCTTAGCCTAGTCTGGTTGAAATAGAAAATTAACCATCAATTCCTGACACATAGCAGATGCTAAACAAATATTTATCGAATTAGTGGCATTGTAATAAATCCACAGATTTTTGTCAGGTTAGGTTTGACTGATCTTGGAAGTTAATGTTAATTTTTAAAATCCTGCTTCAAAATGCTGTGGCTGAAACATCCAGCTAGTGTATGACATAGCAATTTGGACTCTGACAATGCCCAAGAGAAAGTAGTAAATAGCTTCAGTTAAAGACATGCACAAGAATGTTCATGGCAACTGCATTCATAATGGCCTCAGACTGGAAACAACCTGAATGTTCAATAGAGAATGGCTAAATAATTTGTTGCCTATTCATACAATTTATTTTACATATTAATAAAAGAAGAAACTATATGTGAAAAACATGGATATATCTCACAGATCTTACGCGGAGTGAAAGAAGCCCCACACGAGACAATGCATATGATAGGATTCCATGCATACGGAGTTCAAGAGTAGGCAAAAACTAACCCATAGGGATTGAGGCCAGCATAGTGATCCCTTCTGAGTGTAAGTGTGGAAGTACCGAGTGGGCTGGGAAATGAGGACATGCTTTGGGGTGCTGCAATGTCCTATGTCTTATCTGGGTGATAGTCACATGAGTCAAAATAAATGTGTAAATTTGTCAAGCTCTACGCTTAATGTCCTTTGTGAACTTGACTGCATACATGTTGTATCTCAAAATATATATTTTTTAATTTTTAATTTTAAAGATGTGGGGTACAATTCAGGATTAAGTATAAAAGTGGTCATCGCTGGGCTCGGTGACTCAGCCTGTAATCCCGCGCCTTTGGGAGGCTGAGGTGAGTGGATTGCCTGAGCCCGCGGGTTCGAGACCCGCCTGAGCAAGCGAGACCTCATCTCTACAATAAATCAAAAAATTAGCCGGGCATGGTAGCGCGCGCCTGTAGTTCCAGCTACTCGGAAGGCTGAGGCGGAAGGATCGCCAGAGCCCAGCAGGTCGAGGCTGAGGTGGCCGGGAGCGGCCACTGCACTCCAGTCTGGGCGACAGAGTGAGACTCCGACTCAAAAAAAAAAAAAGTGGTCATCGTACAGGTAAAGTTTGGGCCTCCCTTTGGTCCCCACTTCGCCTGGTTTGAGATAGGTACCCTTATTGATACGCCCCTCCATCTCTCCCCTGGCAGTGTCTTGCTACTGCCAATTCCTTTCT
>CAUYQG010173855.1:0-11587 GCA_963574415.1 Tarsius wallacei
TGGCACACGCCTGTGGTTCCAGAAGTATAAGGCAGAAGGATCGCCTCATCCTAGCAGGTTGAGGCTGCGGTGGCCATGAGCTTGCCACCGCACTCCAGCCTGGGCAACAGAGTGAGACTCTGACTCAAAAAAAAAAAAAAAATCCTCTCAGACTGGGCACAGTGGCTCATGCCTGTTATCCCAGTACTTTGAGAGGCAGAGGTGAGAGGATTGTCTGAGCTCAGGGGTTCGAGACCAGCCTGAGCAACATGGCAAGACCTCATCTCTACAATAAGTCAAAAAAATAATTAGCCAGGCATGGTGGCGCACGCTTGTAGTTCCAGCTACTTGGAAGTCTGAGGCAGAAGGATTACCTGAGCCCATCAGGTTGAGGCTGCAGTGGCCATGAGTGTGCCACTGCACTCCAGCATGGGTGACAATGAAACTCGACTCAAAAAATAAAAATTCCTCTCTAAATCTAGACAGATTTAACCAAACCCTTGTGTGTCAGGAGGCAGTCTAGAACCAATATATTGCACCTGCTATACTACTATCTGAATTTAGATGAAATCTCTCTGTATTATTTTAATTCCACTGAGCAAGAAAAATGAAGACAATAATAATGTTGAGGGAATGCCAGGACAAGCTGCTGTTGGGCCTGAGTTACTGCCTATCTTCCTGGGAAACGTCTACTGCTGCCATTGGCTATGACTATCAGGTGGTTCTAAAATAAGTCACATTCTCTGATACTCCTTCCTTCAAAATTTAAAGCCTAGTATCTCTCTCCCTTGATGTGAACCAGACCTCTGGTGATTTGCTTCAAACTAATATAATGCAGTAAAAGCAGTATTATAGAATTTCCACAGTTAGGTCACAACAAGGAGAGCTTTGCAGCATGCACACATGATCTCTCACTCCCTCTCTCCCCTCCCTCCCCTGACTCCTTTCTCTCTCTCTCTCTCTCTCTCTCTCTCTCTGTCTTCCACTCCAGAGATGATTTTTTTTTTTTTTTTTGAGTTGGAGTCTCACTCGGTTGCCCAGGCTGGAGTGCAGTGGCCGCTCCCAGCCACTGCAGCCTTGACCTGCTGGGCTCCAGCGATCCTTCCGCCTCAGCCTTCCAAGTGACCGGAACTACAGGCGAGCGCTACCATGCCCGGCTAATTTTTGATTTATTGTAGAGATGAGGTCTCGCCAAGTTGCCCAGGTGGGTCTCGAACCCGTGGGCTCAGGCAATCCACTCACCTCAGCCTCCCAAGGCGGGGGATTACAGGCTGAGCCACCGAGCCCAGCTCAGAGATGATTTCTTTTAGGCTATTACACTCCAGATCTGAAGATCAGAATGCCTTAGTAGAGTGGTTTTACCTTAGACTTTTTATTTTTTGTGGGGAAACAAATTACAGTTGGGGTATTTCACAGTTTGGGTTTATTTGCAAGCAGGGGAAGTCTCAGTATTTGAAGAGGGAAGGTTTTTCTCTGTGGTTAGCTGGCTTCAGGGGGCAAACAGTACCAAACTTAACTAATCAATCATGAGACAAAAAACAGAAAGTTGGAGGAATCATGTTGAAGGTTCTGCCTTGTCAGCAGATTAAGCAAGAGCAAAAGGTCAGCGTTTGTCTTTGTCAGCTCACTCATTCTAGGGGAAACTGACCACCATATTGACACTCAAGCAGCCCTGTGGAGTTCTTGTGTAGAAGAGATGTTCATGTTTAAAGAGGCCCGTTTGGAGAGGAACTGACTTGCCAGCACCAAGCAGCTAGTTATGTGCGTGAGCCATCTTGGAAGCAGTCCTTCCAGTCATGGTCAAGCTGTCAGTTGAGTTCAGCCCCTGCAGCTGAGGCCCAGCCAATAGAGCAGAGACAAACAGCAACAGAGAACTGATGCAGGCTCCCTCTATCGATATATGTGTGTACTGGTGGTGGTAGAAACCTCTCCATGTTCTTTCAAAATCTCTTAACTCTCAAGAGGCAAGTAGAATAGTATCTAGGAGAATAAATGTGCTTCCACTAAGAGTATCCTTCTGGGCCAGGCACGGTGGCTCAAGCCTGTAATCCCAGCACTTTGGGAGGCCGATGAGGGGATCGACTGAGCCCATGGATTCGAGAACAGCCCCAGCAACTTGGTGAGACCTCATCTCTACAATAAATCAAAAAAAAATCAGCTGGGCGTGATAGCGTGTGCCTGTATTTCTGGCCAGTTGGAAGGCTGAGGCAGAAGGATAGCCTGAGTCTATGCTGGGGTGGCCATGAGTATGCCACTGCACTCCAGCCTGGGCGATGGAGTGAGACTCCAAGTCAAAAAAAAAAGAGTGGCCGGGCTCGGTGGCCCAGTCTGTAATCCCAGCACTTTGGGAGGCCGAGGTGAGTAGATTGCCTGCACCCGCAGGTTCGAGACCCGCCCGGGCAACTTGGCGAGACCTCATCTCTACAATAAACCAAAAACTAGCTGGGCATGGTGGGCGCCTGCCTGTAGTTCCAGCTACTTGGAAGGCTGAGGTGGAAGGATCGCCGGAGCCCAGCAGGTCGAGGCTGCAGTGGCCGGGAGCGTGCCACTGCACTCCAGTCTGAGCGACAGAGTGAGACTCCAACTCAGAAAAAAAAAAAATGTCATAGACCCTAGATGAGGGTAGGCCTGACAGGTGCCCTGTTTGCCTGAGGACACAGAAAGGAGGTGGCAGTCCTGTGACACCACCCTTGCATTTATGCAGCATTTTGCAATTTACAGAATGCTTTCAGGTCCTTTCATCCCCTTCATTGGAACGTTCGAAAAATGCTGTGATATAGAGTGACTCGTCGCCCCATTAGCGCTAAGAAGACTATGATGATTCTCTCAGAGAGAAGAAAGGTTTGTTCATGGCGGAAAAGCTGCGAACTAGAATCAGGCCGAGCTTGCTTCACCCTGCCATAATTCGCATTGACTTTATTTATTTATTTATTTATTTATTTTAAGTAGGCATTTATTAGAAGATAGAAATGCTCCTGGCAGCTGGAGGGGACCTGAAAGAGGGTTACCCCATATCGACTTTATAATTTCCTAAACACTACCTTGTTTCATTCATTTCTCCCAGATGGGAAAGCAAACATCACTCCTAATTGACAGGTGGAAAAACTGCCAGTAAAGGAAGCAAGCAATATACCCAAGGTCCAGCAGAGTGGAAACTAGGAGTAGAACCAAATCTCCTGAATTCCAACCTGTCTCCTCTCTACTGTTCTCAACCGCCACCATCTGCATTCTAACAGTCAGTCATCTACTGCAAGAATCAAAGCTGAAGTGGCTTAGAGACTCTAAAAGAACAGAAAAGTATAGTTAATAAGATTTCTCCAAATAAGAGGGCCCAGAAAACATTATCTACATTAGGTTTTTGTTGGTATATAATCTACAGAAGGAATAAAAAGGGGATAACACAGAGGTTACACTTTGAAGTCAGACTTTAACCCTTTTTCTGTTCAAAAAAAAATGCAGATTGCTGCTTCATTCATTTAATTTTACATAAACATGCTCTTTGAAACTGAAGCAAATCTGACTGGTTTTCAATGTGAAAATAAAGTATAAAAACTGTTCTTGGAGTTATTCCTAAACAGAACAGAACCTGTCTCTGATCCTAACAAGAATGACCAAAATGAAAAAAAAGAGAGAGAATTGCTATCTTTTGTAATTCTTTTTTTTTTTTTTTTAAATCTCAGGGTAGTCTGGGCATGGTGACTCACACCTTTATATAATCCTAACACTTAGGGAGGCAGAGGCGAGAGGATTGCCTGAGCCCAGGGATTCGAGACGAGCCTGGGCAACTTGACGAAACCTTATCTCTACAATAAATCAAAAAATTAGCCGGGCATGGTGGTGCATGCCTGTAGTTCCAGGTACTTGGAAAGCTGAGGTGGAAGGATTGCCTGAGCCCAGCAGGTGGAGGCTGCGGTGGTCATGAGTATGCCATTGCACTCAAGCCTGGGCGACAGAGTGAGACTCCAACACACAAAAAAATTCTTGGGATAAACACGGCAGCCACAAGCATCACCAGCGAGTATTCTTGGGCTAAACTGTAAAAAGGCTATGGGCAAAAGTGTCTGTGAAGAAAAGTGATTTGGGAGGCAATAAAAAAGAGAGAAGTGGGGGTCTCTGAAACTGGACTTGTGAATTTAGACTTCAGTTGCCATACGTCAATTGAACCAAGAAAAATGTATTGGCCTATAAAAAGGCAACTTGCCTGAAGATTTTATATTTAGTAGCAAAAAGATTCAAAAGAGGTGGAAATTCCAGAACTACTCCTCTTAGACTGGTGAATAGTCAGGTCTGAAAGCGAGATTTGCTCTTTCATGTTAAGCAAATCGGGTCATCGCTGGCAGCTCTGGACAGAGCCAAGAGCTCTCAGGATGGGGCCAGCTGTTGGAAGCCATGACCACACAGTTCTTACAGGGACACAGGGTCAGAAAGACTCGTTCCAGCTTGATGCTGCCACTTGGGAGTTAATCACTCTCTCCCTCAGTTTCCTGAATCTATAAAATGACATAAAGAATCATGATAACGGCGCCCCATTTATGCCAACCAAACTTGCAGCCATTCTTCTCTTTCATCCATTTCTAGAGAAGTTATTATTGTGCTCAAAGGCACCACTGGTCTGATTCCAAAGGTCATTCCTTTAACCCACTTTATCAGAAACTAATTTTTTTTATGGTCAAGTAATACATGGGTGTTATGGTTCTACACATTTGTCTTTCCTGAGTTTTGCTCGGCCCCCTCATGTGCAGCTCCAAAGATAACAACAAATTTCTGACACTTCAGAGCTGAACACTGGATCCCAAACTACCGTAATGGGAAAGCTTATACTAAGCGGCCAGGGAGTCAGTCATTGGAGACATCCCTCTCAGCCTGTTGCCTGTTTCCAGTTTATAAAAAAAAAAAAGGCAACGGTCACCACACTGCCATTGCCTCTTATCAGTTGTAATGGGTGGGAAAAGGCAGTGAGCTTCCCAGACTGGGTATTAGAACCCACATTTATCACAGAAACTGAAAGAGTGAAGAAAGTCAGCACCTTGAACTTAGACTATGACTAAATATACACTGAAAAGAGACAGTAGCAAGGATAGAAACAGAAAGACTTATTCACCAGAAATGGGAATTTGAACTCAGATTTAGGACAGACCCATATGACCACACCGTGTTCTGTGAAAAACCAGCTAAGATGGCTCAGGGGTAAACTGAGGGATGGGCCGAGAGTGTCTCAAAGGGTGAGTTGTGTTGCTTGGAGAAATAGATCACGGCCAAGGAAAGGAAGAAAAAAAAAAAAAAAAACGCTGATTCTATAGCAAGGCATGCTCACACTATTAGCAGACCAAGTCCACTGGGCCTCATTTGTTTCCATAGACTGTGATTAGGGACCAAACCAAGTCCTAAACCATTTCTCCTATGAGTACAGGTAGAAAGTTCTATACACACAGGTTTGGGGTTAGGTAGATGGAGGTGTGATCAGGACAAATGCAACCAGTCTGAAAGGAAAGTGTGTATACATGTGTGTGTTAGGAAAACACTTACATTGGGCTAGAAGTCCTGCAGTTCCTGGGAATGGGGGTGGAGGGATGTATAAGCAGAAATAAAAATTAGTGCTTTGCTAGAGAAACACATTGAACTTATAAGACATTTCAGGTAAGTTACATTTCCTGCCTACTCCTTTGGCAAATATTTGAAACAAACAGGAAAAAAAATGAGGTATTTTAATCTCCCTTTTAGAGATAACACCCTACCTCATTTCTCCAAGACAGCTTGACTCTAGAAAAGATCTAACCAGTCTATCACCTTGACCCCACTTCTTCATGGCCTGGGGACTTGGGCTATCTGGTGAGGAGGCAAATCACGCAGGAAATGATTTGCTTCAGAAATGAGCCCTCAGTTAATGGTAATTTCTGAGACCCAATGCCTCACAGCTCTTTCAGGAAGAGAGGGCCTTCCATGTGTATGCTGATCCAGAGGAACATGTGATGCCTCCTGCAGCATGATTTGTTAAATATTAATGAATCCACAAGCTGTAAAGAACCCCTGGGGTAGCCTAATTGCTTTTAGAATGGCTTAATTCCTGTGAGTAATCCACTTCATTAATTTTGCCAAGCAACACTTACTCGGTGTTCGACCTTTCATGGCTTATCTCCAAGTTGCTAACATTAAGGCAACAACCCTGTTTGCAAACCACAGTCTGTCAAATACAATGCTAAATGAAACACCAGAAACTTTCCATTACATTCACTTTTCTGAATTGCTACACTTAGTGCTTTACAGACTAAAACCCCTTCATCTAAACTGTTTATTCTTTACTATGCTCCCGCAGTAGACTGAATAATAACTCTTCCCTAAACATGTCCTAACCCCCAGAATCGTGGATGTTACCCTACATGGTGATACAGACTCTGCTGATATGGATAAGTCAAGGATCTTGTGGTAGGGAGACAGTCCTGAATTATCCAGGTGGAGTTGGGTAAAATTTAATAATGAGGGTTCCTATAAGAGGAACACAGGGGCTGGCTGGGCACAGTGGCTCATGCCTGCAATCCCAGCTACTCAGAAGGCTGAGACAGGAGGGTCACTTGAGGCCAGGAGTTTGAGACCAGCCTAGGCAACATAGTGAGATTCCATTTCTACCAAAAAAAATTTTTTTAATTAGCCAGGTGTGATGATGTACACCTGTAGTCTCAGCTACTCAGGAGGCTGAAGCAAGACTGCTTGAGCCCAGGAGTTCAAAGCTGCAGAGAGCTATGATTGCACCACTGTACTGCAGCCTGGGTGATAGAGTGAGCTGCTGTATCTTATTTAAAAAAAAAAAAAAAAAAAAAGAGTAACACAGGAAGGTCAGGCAAGGAAGGCAATGTGAAGATGCAGATTTAGGCAGAGACTGGAGTGATGCAGCCACAATCCAGGGAAGACGGCAGCCTCTAGAAGCTGGAAAAGTCAAGGAACAGATTCTTCCCTGGAGCCTTGAAGGAACCAGATGTTCCAACACCTTGATTTTGACCCTATAAGACTCATTTCAAGCTTCTTAACTGCAGAACTTTAGGACAAGAAATCTGTGTTGTTTTTAGGCACTAAGTGTGTGGCAAATACGTGTTACAGCAGCAACAAGAAAACAAAAACAAACACACTTATAAATTAACAAAAAGATTGAAAGATTACAGGAAACAATACTTGGAACACCCTCAGTGTTTTGCTTCACCCTCTGCTACCTGTTGAGCACAGTGGTGTAAGCCAGGGGTCCCCAACCCTCAGGCCATAGAGCAGTACTGGTCCATGGCCTGTCAGGAGCCAGGTCACACAGCAGGAGGTGAGTGGCAGGCAGTGGAGCTCCATCTACTATCAGACCAGCAGTGGCATTAGATTCTCATAGGAGCGTACACCCTATCTGTGATGGGGCATGCAGGGGATCTAGATTGCATGGTTCTCATGAGAACCTAATGCCTAATGATTTCCCCCACACATCCCCATTCCCATCAGTGGAAAAACTGTCTTCCACAATACTGGTTCCTGATATCAAAAAGGTTGGGGACCGCTGATGTAAGCCATAGATCGGCCGGGCTACCTCTGATTGGACTGTCTATAGCTTCACAAACGGGAGGCCCATGGCTAAGGAAACCTGGTGCAAAAAGTTGGCCCTGGAAAACAATCCATGAAGGACAGTGGCCAACCATAGGTATCAGATCTGCTCCCAGAGACTTTTGAGTGCAAGGCATTGAGAAGGTAATGAAAGTGCAAGGACAATTGGCCCACCACAAAGGTTCATGCCTGTAATCCCAGCACTTTGGGAGGCTGAAGCAGGTGAATTCTTGAGTCTACGAGTTCAAAACCAGCCTGGGCAACATAGTGAGACTTCATCTCTACAAAAAATAACTAGGCATGGCGGTGCACACCTGTAGTCCCAGCTACACAGGAGGCTGGAGTGGGAAGACTGCCTGAGCCCAGGAGGTTGAGGCTGCAGTGAACAGTGATCATGCCACTGCACTCCATCCTAGATGACAAAGTGAGACTCTCGACTCAAAAAAAAAAGTACAAGGAAAAGAACCATCATACACAAACAGAGAGAAAGAGATGATGAAGAAAAAAATCTGAGATCTGAGGGACCAGTAGAACAGAGTCAGGAGAAGAGGGAGCAGGGCTGCCAACTTCTGGAGAGCAAATGGCCACACTCCTCTGTGGCTCTAGTTCCTACCATGGACCCACAAATGGACCTCAAATAACTGCAGAATGGATGAACAGTAGTAAAGTATATTTCAGTTATTCATGAGACCTGGCTGACATCTGCTGAGACTGGTCCTTGGGCTTCCTTATTTCCCCAGGTAACCCTACGATCACCACTCTCCACATAAGATGGATGACCTGAGTAGGTTTTGTTTTTTTACAACTTTGAGCCTGGTCATCATGCCCTCCACTCTAGTCTCATTCTTTTAACCCTATTTTTAAAAATCACTGAAGGCAAAGAACTTGAATAGATAATTTTTCAAGTGAAGATATACAAATGGTCAACAAGCTCATGCAAAGAAGCTCAATGTCACTAGGGAAATAAATCAAAACTGCACCAAGAGACCACTGTATCGTCACTAGGATAACTATACTCAAAAAAGCTTTGATGAAGATGTGGCAAATTGGAACCCTCATACATTGCTGGTAGGAAATCAGAAATAGATTGGTGGTTCCTCAGTAAGTTAAACAGAATTACCACATGATCCACCAATTCCACTCCTAGGTGTATGCTCAAATGAATTAAATAACAGATGGTCAAGCAAAAACTTGCACACAAATGTTCTCAGTGGCACTCCTCATAATAACCAAAAGATGGAAACAACAAAAGCATCCAAGAGCAGATGAGCAGATCAACACATACTGGTATTTACATACAATGGAATATTATCGATCCATAAAAAGGAATAAGAACTGATACATGCTACAACATGAATGAGCCTAAACAAACATTATGTGAAAGGAGTCAGACATGAAAAGCCACACACTGTATGATCCCATTTGTATGAAATGTTACATGGGCAAATTCACGGCAACAGAAAGTAGATTTGTGATTACCAGAGGTTGGGGATAAAAGAGAGGTAATTGCTTAATAAGTATAGGGTTTCTTTGAGGATAATGTAAATTTTCTGGAACTAGATAGTGGTGATGGTTGCATAACATTTTGATCTACTACATTCTACTGAATTGCACATTTTGAAATGGTTAAAATGGTGAATTTTATGTTCTGTGAATTTGACCACAATGAAGAAGATTGTGGGAAATATATTCATGCGGTATATTCCTTTATTTGCCACATGATTGACTGATACATAATTTATTATATAGCTATTTCAACTTATGGTTATGATAACAGATATCCCATATCCTGCTCTGGTTCCAGGTGGTTTGGGGAACAGGTTATTCTTTGGCTATCAAGGACCCAATATGGGACATATAACATAGAGGTACCTCTCTGAGATCTCGCAAGGTCAGACCCAAAAGTCCTTTCATGTGAACCTAAAACTTATGATAAGATCATTTTGTAAAATGTAATTAAAGGCCAATCAATGCCCTATGTCCTGATTAATCTGGTTCTGGGCTAACCTCTGAGTACACGAAAAAGCTATTCAAAATTTAGGATCAAGTGGGTCTTTTATTTCATATTTTTAATAAGAGATCAAGATACCTTAAAATGAAGAAATTGATCCCTTGATAATAAGGGTCAGTCACTAAATGGATTAAGAAGTTAATGATGACTCTATTAGGGAATCATTTCTTTAAAGACAGTGACTGATACGTCAAAAGAATGGTATAGGTATATGTCACCTAGCTCTTCAATAAACTTAAATTCCCCAATCGAAGAAAATGACAGATTGGCCCATCCTTGTTAAAATAATAGAAAACAACACAATTATATTTCTGGCTTCTCAAAATAGTCTAGAAGTTTTTTTTTTTTTAATCAGCAGATGGCGCTGCCAACATATCCCTGAAATTTAAAAGTAGATCGTGGCCATTTTCTTTCATTTCATTATATAGGAAATTCGGAATAATTCATTTAAAATTAACTTTATGATTGGAGTAAATGTTACTATTCTGGCATTAATTGGATACCTTTAAGGTTCTGAAATCCTAAGAAACTTAATTCAATTGCTTCATAGAAATAGCTTTTGAAACACTATCTTTAGGATTATAGTATTAACTAACATGGTTTGGGTATTCTCTGTTGGTGGGTAGTTCCCTGTGCCCTCACGTACAGCTTCTTACTTAATCCTGAAAAATTTAAAGGGCATTATTTTCATTTTACAAAAGAGAAAACTGAGGCTTAGATAAATTATGTTCTTTGTCAAGTCACACATCTCTGTCAGGATCAGAACAAGGACCCAACGTGATGTCTCACATTCTTCAAAGCCCACATCCTGAACCATGTCACCCCACATTACATACAGTGCTACAGGACTCCTTGCATTTTGGACAGATATTCAAAGACAGGTTTACTAGATGAGTGTCAAGGTAGATGATCTTAACCCACTGAAGATGCAAATGGCCCTCATTCAAGCCATTTAGAAAGCTAAAATCCATTTAACTCCTAAACGCCAGTTGTATTCAGACCTCATTCAAAGCTTAACACAAGTTTGACCTTATTTCTGCTTGCGAAAGGTTAAGAATGAAAGATGATATTCCACTGAGTCAAATCATCTAGGACAAAGATCTTGAACAACATTCAGAATGAAAGGCAACCTGAAACACAGAAATAATGCAAACCTCATTTACTATGTGAAAAAAAGGAAGTACAAACTAATGAGACAGACTGTCCAACAGCAAAGGAAAGAGAAAGAAGTATGTTATTTGCATATTTGAATTGTGACCTTTTCATGATCCGATAGTAGTTTGTTTATTGTGATACTACTGAGGACTAAACTCTGACCTTTTTTTTCTTCTCTCTTGCCAAAGGGGCCTGTGGAGACACACCTTACAAAGTCTCATCAGAAGGGTTTTTATTGACCCAATATAATGGGGCTTACTACGAATCCATTTATGACCTGGAAGCCCCTGCTCAGAGATGTCCCACCTTCCCAAGCCAAACCAATATAAATCTTGCATATATTGATTTCTGTTTTTGTGTAACTTCTACCTTTCTAAGATGTAAATAACCAAGTTGTAATTCAACCACCTCAGGCTCGTGTTCCAGCATGACTCTGGCATTACATCTGTTATAAAGAAGGAAATCAAAAAAATTTTGCCTGCATGTAGAATATTTATGTGCCTAATCCTACCTTATACCCAACATCTTTATAATAAAATAAAGTTTAAAAAAATTATGCACTTGCAAAGCCAACTTTGGAGAAATTTGCATCTGTATAGAATTCCCTTCCAGGCGCACCCCAGGGGAACTAGACATTTGCCATCTATTCTGTCTCAGGGTTGCCACTTACAAGGTTTCATCTACACATCAAGCAATTTGGCTTCCTCTGACTAAACTGACCCTTATTTCTTTTTTTTTTTAAAATTTTTTTTTATTATGGTATTATGGGGTACAGTTAGGGGTTAGGCATACAAAAATGCTTCATTCAGGCACCCTTGATGATAAGAGGTGTCTCCCCATCCCCAGACAGATATTTATCACCATTAATCCCAT
>CAUYQG010173869.1:0-13608 GCA_963574415.1 Tarsius wallacei
GAAACAGGGTGGGGCTGACCATGGGGTGGGGAGGAAATGAGGAGGAGGGTCCCCGTGGCCAGCCCAGCCCCTCACCTCTCTCACCACCTCCGCCGAGCCCACCTCCCCAGCATGGACAGTGCGGTGAATGCCGCTCTTCACAGCCTCCTGGAAGAACAAGAGCCAGGTTATGGGCGGCTCAGGAGGAGGCCCCCGGTAGGCCCTGCCCACACCACACTGAGCCATCCCGCTGTCACACTGGCCAGCTTCAAGCATGGGGAAGTCGAGTCTTCCCCTAATCTCTGTCTGAGTGGTAGCTGTCACTTACTAGACAGTTACTATGTGTCCGGCACTGAGTGAAATGGTTTGTATGCACAATCTAACATTCATAACATTATCCTACCCATTTTATGGGGGGTGGGGAGGGTTGAAGCTCAGGAAAGATAAGTAACATGACCAAGGTGGGGCAGGGAGTGTGGGACCGAGGCCTGAACCTGGTCAATGGGACCCCAGGGTCCCCACTCTCAACTACTGTGTATGCCCCTTCCACGGGAAGTACATTAGTCAGTAGGCTGGGAGGGACCTTTACAATGTCTGCTCCAGCTTATCCCAATAGAGGAAACAGGTCCAGAGAAGAGTCAGTCTTGTCCCAGGTCACAGCAAGTCACAGGAGCAGGTGCCAACACAAGACTGCCCGCTCAAGTGAAGGCTTGCCTTCATACCCAGTTCCAAGTCTCCAGACCCAAGACACACTTGGGAACTCAGGAGACCCCTCACTCGTGTGACTTCTCCCAACTGTGGTTGGAGACAGCTCACCCAGCCTCTTCCCACTGCTTCCCACAGGACCCACCTCGTAGGCCTGCACATGTCCTGGGAAGAGGCTGCTTCCCTGGATGGTCTCGTCTCCAGCCAGGTCGATGGCCACCACGGTCTGCTGCTGGTACTTCTTACACAGCTCCACTACCTCAAGGGACCAGGCTGGGGGCGAGACACCCACCAGGGCTCTGTCAGCAGCACCGTGGAGAGACCTCCCAGCCCTCCTGCCTGTTGTCCCACCCCCACTCACCCCACCCAAGGCCAGCGCAAAAGACAAGACCCAGTGTCCTGTCTTCAAATCCTGACTGCACATCCTAACCACATGGCCTTTGGCAGTCTGCTCCGCCCAGTGCTCCTGTTTCCTCTCTTCTCAGAGAGGAAACACTACCAGCTACCACACAGGGTGGTGGTGAGGCTTTGCTGAGGCCATGTGTGGACAGCACCCCGGACAGGGCCTGAGCTCAGTAAGTGACAGACGGGCTGTTCACTCACCTGGTGCCCACAGTCCTGAAGGGACGCTTGCCTACATGCAGATGAGGAGAGGGAAGACCATGCAGTTCCACATTTAATCTAAAGTATAACTCACACTAGTATCACTAGGCATGTTGCTAATGGTTTATGTACTCTTAATACCTTTTTAAAATGAAGAGTTAAAAAAAAAGAATGAACAAAAGCTCTGGAACCAGATGGCCCTAGACTCAAATCCAGGCTTTGTGCCTTCCTAACTGAGGAGCAAGAGCACCTCTCTCTGCCTCAATTTCCTTATCTGCCAAATAGGAGTAACCAATGGTAGATCTACCACAGTCTGCTGCAAGGCTTAGAGAAAAGACGTGTGAATTGTTCTGCACACAGCAGGCTCAGTCGATTGGTATTGACCTTTTGCTTTGGTTCTCACTAATCTTTAGGGTGAAGAAATGAAATCCAGTCATCTCCTTGTGACAGTGCATAACTAAGCCCCGAGAGGTAGTGTGACCTGCCTAAGTTCACACAGTGGGGCTCTGCAGTGAAGCTCAAGCCCTAGAGATTTGGTCAGTGCCCATGACAAGGGAGACCCCTCAGAAGTCCTGAAGTCAGACCTGTTCACTGGCTGTGGGGCCCCTACAAGACACGGTCTAGCCAATAGCATCTCGGGAGGACCATGGGCTGATCAGAACCTAGCCTAGGTTTTTTTTTTCCCCATTGTTCAAGCGCCTTTGGTTTGCACTTCCTGCAGGTCACATGGCTATCAAGGGCTGGTCTCACTGGGGGGAACGTGGATCAGGAAGTTCTGAGCCCACCTAGGCCTCCCGAGACTTCAGAAAGCCCCAAGAGCCGCTGATGGGCTCCAGGGGATCCCACGGGGTGGGGGCCACAGGGGAGATAGGGTCCAGCCCCCCGCCATCTGGGTCAAAGGTCAGATGAGCAGCCTGGCAGGGCGGCGATCCTACTCACTGGGCTCGTGGCGCATGCAGCACAGGATGGACCGGGCCTTCACCCCGAAGTCTCGTTCCCCCTCCTGCAGGCCCTGGCTCACAAGGGCCACCACCTCGTCTGGGGTGAGGTCCCCTCTGTGTGGGGAGAGGAGCAGGATGGGCCTGAGGCAAAGCAAAGCCCCGAAGGGCAGCCTTGGGACTGGGCCAGGGGAGGAAGAAGAGTCTCCTGGGGGACCCTGTGCCCCTGCCGACCTACTTTCTCTGAGCAAAGGCTGACAGAGATGAGCCCAGGCCTTGGCACACCCTTCCAGCCTGCTAGTGCAGTGTGGACACCCTGGATCCAGTGGAATGTATGTGGGGTGTCCACCTCCCACTCCCAGATGGAGAGCAGGCCAAGCGTGGATCTGGCGTGACTTCTACCTTCCATGCATATCAGAATCACAACTCAGAAGGCAGGGCAAGGTGATGCCCCATAGAGATCCGTGAGGGTGCAGGCAGGGAGCCAGACTCACTTCAGTTACAGGGCTAGAGCAGGCCCTGGACGGCACATGCTCAGCAGGTTAACATCCCCGGCAGCAAGTCTGTGTCCAGAGCAGTGAGTCGCAAGACATAGCCAAGTACTTGCCCAGGGTAAGAGAAACCACGTCTCTTGCGACAGCATTAAACCCACCATTCTGAGTCAAGGGCCAGACTGGGGGCAAGACTCCCCACAGCCCGCCCCTTCCATCTCAGGTGGGGCCATCCACTAGCCCTCAGCACAGCCCCCCGGGCTGGCACTCACTCTGCCTGGTTCCAGGGAATCGGCTTCACGCTGGCGTTGGCCAGCAGGTGCGGGCTATAGCGCACCTCCACGTACACCACGCCCTCCTTGGCCTTCATCTCTATGAACTCGTAGGCAATCCTTTTGATGGCCTCCCGGGAGCCCCTGGCAAAGGGAGAATGCGGTTGGGGACAACTTCCCAAGTCCCTAGGAGCTGCAGGAGCAATGAGGCCACCCACCCCTGGCAGGATAGACCCGCCTTCAGCCCCCAGCCCAAAGCCCCCAGCATCTGCCGGACAAGATAAGGTCCTAGACACTTGGCATGTCCTGGGCTTCCTCCTCCTGGCCTGAGCCACGCCATCTCAAGCCAGCCTCCCTGGGTCCATGCCTGCCCCTCGACCCTGTCCACTCAGCAGCTAGAGCAAGCTTTTAAAAAGGCAAATCAAGTACATGGCTCCTCCCCTCTGAGCGCCAAGGGCTTCCCACCACGAGGAATGAAACCTCAACTCCATAGCCCACAGGGCCTGCACACTGGTCCTAGTCAGCCTCCCCAGCATCCCCTGGTCACTCATTCTGAGACCAAGAGCTTTCTTTCTGTCCAAGGTTAGTCAAGCTTGTTCCCTCAACAGGCCTGGTGTTTGCAGCCCCCCTCTGCAGGCATGTTTCCTCCAGGGTCATCCTACATTGCCCCCTCCCTCCCTTTAGAGCCTGACTTCTCGCCTCCTCAGGGAAGTCTTTCCTGACCGCCTTATCTTAAGCCATCCCCTCCGCCATTCCCCTGAGCTCTGCTTTTCTCAGTGGCCCCTGTCACCCTGCTTCATGAGCTATGACTTGTCAACTTTCCATCTCCTGACTGGAGTCTAGTCTCCATGGGGCAGGGACCCCCTCTATCTTATCACGCTGTGACCTCTCAGCTGAGGACGGTGTCCAGGACAGAGGAGCCAAATATTTGTTGGTGATGGATGTAAGGCTGAGAGGGAAGAGAAACAAGAGAAAAAGACACAGATGGACAAACCCACTGGGACTACGATGGGGGATCGCCTGGGACTCAGCCACGGATGGAATCTTCCTTCCCCCACCTATCTTCCGTGTGTTCCCAGGCTGGTCAGCCACCATCTCTGATGCCTCCGTCGCAGGGTCATGTTAAGCCTCTCCTAGGCCAGCGATTGAAGCAGAGCAGGGAAATGCTCAAAGGTTTTAGTTATTACTGAGCAGCTCCAGAAACAACACTGGCCTACACGGGCCACTGCGAATGTTGACCACATGACAGTGGACTGTTCCTGGCCAGAGAAGTTCCTGCCATGATGAGTGACAATGGAATGGTTACTAGCAGGGGTGAGGGAACGTAGGCAAGTGCTTGAGAGCCCAGCATGGGAAGAAAGTGTCTGCCCAGGGCAATGGGGCCGCTCCTGGAAGGAAGGCACGCCGGAAGTTCTCATGCCTTGAAGGTGATGATGGGTAGGTGCTGCCTCTCCCATGAGGTGGGCGGGCCTGGCTCCCAGCCTCCCAGGAAGGAGGGGGCTCCCTGCACATCCCCCATGCCCGCCTCCCCATCTTCCCCCAGCCATGGTGCTCACTCACTCCACAGGCAAACAGTAGGCATCCCACACTGCAGGCACCATCCTAGGCACAAGGATGCGGCCAGCAAGGCAGACGAGACCCCTGCCCTCTCAGAGCTCTTCCAGCAAGAGAGCAGGTGAGCTAGTGGGTCAAATCCCGATTCCATCGCAAGTCAGATGTAAGTTCTGCAGACACACACAGAGCAGGCAGACAGCCACGTCTGTGGTCACAGTCAGGGAAGGCCTCGCTGAGAAGGGGCATTTAGGCGAGACGTGAAGGGGGCGAGGCAGCAAGTTCAGGGGACCTAGGGGTCCGCCGGAGGCCGACGGGGCAGGAGGGGAGGGTCAGGAGGTAGGAGCCCGCGGGGCACAGGCCCACAGACTTGACCCCGGAGTCCTTGGCTTTTACTCTGAGGGATGCAGGGAGACACTGGAGAGTTTGGGGCAGGAAACAAGCTTAGGTTAAAGGTGGCTGAAATTCTGTCTGACGCCTCCCATTCTGCTTCTGAGCCTTTTTAGAATGTCGTAATTGTCCCCACCAACTCAAGACAGGGAAAAAAGAGCCTTAGAGAGAACTCCCCCTCTACCTTACTTCTCATTCCAAAATCAAGCCCTCCGACCCCCCAACACAAAGCTCTAAACCAGGAGAGGGAGGACCCAGGTTCAAAGTCACCACTGCCTCCGACTCCTGGGCCTCTGTTTACACTGGCCAAAGCGCTCTTCATCTGACATCTGTGGGTGGTGGTTGGAGGAGGTTGGAGGGGGTCGGAGGAGGCCAGACTCTCAGCAGGCCACTGCCCCAAAAGGCCACACTCCCCTGATGGTGTCTATCAGCCTACCACGTGTGGGCCTTCAGGGCCTCTGCTATCTCGTGGCCAGAGAGGCCGAAGCTGCCTCTGGGGTGAAGTCATCAGGCCCACAGGAGAAGCCCTGCATGCACAGAAACTCTACCTACTCATGTGTCCCAGTGTGGGGTATCTCTGGGGACCCAAGGCAGTAGGCACCCCCAGGGAGGCAGCATGTGTGTCCTGTGCATCTGCTTACCAGGGACAGTTGCCACCTTCCAGGCTGAGCTCTAAGACTCCCAGCAAGAACCAGCACCTTGGCCCATGTCTTCCTCCCTGGGACCCCTCACACCTGTCCTGCAACTGCCCCAACCAGTGGCCCCCATGGCCTCACACACCTTCTTCACTGATCCTCCAACTACCCATGCCAGGCTATCCTCCACACTTTTCCTCTCATCTAGCTCTATGGACAATACCTCACCCTGTCCATCCATCCCTCAAGGCCCAGCCCACCAGGAAGCCTTCCCTGACTGCCTCCAGCCCCTTTGCATTTCCCTGGTCTGAGCCCCTGCAGCACTGACTGCCAAGGCCTGATTCTTGCCTGCCTTGTGGAACTCTGCCTTGTGCCAGGAAGCCTGAGTGGCACCAGGGCAAAGCTTCACAACCCTTGCTAGCTGCGCAAGCTCCTTCACTTCCCTGAGCCTCCTTCTCCTCGTCTACGAATAAAGATTGCATCTACTTTGCTGGACTGTTGTCTACAGAAGATGAGTATAATCTGGAGATATTCTGCTATTAAGACACAGAGGCAACGAACACCTGACTGTCCATAAAGGCTGCAGTTGCCTCTAGAGCAAGGGGGGCTTCCTGAGGCACTGCTGGGTCTGTTCCAAGCTCCAGCTCTGTGAGGCAGATAGGTCTCGTGCACAGATAGGCAGACTGAGGCCCAGAACTTTGCCCAATGTCACAGCTACTTCGTGAAAGAGTGATGCTAGGATCTGTGTTCTAAATCTCATATTCTGTCACTTCTCTGTAGAAGTTCAAGGTTTCAGTCCCTCATACTCACATTCCAGATGGGAAAACCAAGGCCTACAGGAGAGACTCCCATAAGTCTGAGAGGAGAGGAGCTGTGGTTTCAGAGGCTTTTTCTAGTCCCCGCAGGCTGAGGTGCAGGCCTGGTCCTGGTCACAGGGATTGACACCCCCCAGGGATCTGCAGTTGAGCGACTCACGCAATAGTAGGCATGTAGATGTCGAACTTGGCCAGGAAGCCCGGGAGGCTGAGTGGCTTGTCCATGCAGATGGCTTTCTGCAGCTCCTCTGCTGTGCTAGCTGGGAGGGCGACCCCTCTCTTCCTGGAAACGAAACAATGAGGGTGGGGGAACCAACCCAGGCAGGATCCAACCAGGCCTAACAGGCAGAGTGGAGCAGACTCAGGGGCTCTGGTCTTCTAAGAGGACCACGGCAGGAAACATGGGACCTTTCCACCCCACTCCTCCCATTAGACAGATGGGAAAACAGAGGCCCAGGGCACATCGAACCAGAACCAGAATCCTTCTGGCACCTTCACCACAAGTCAGCAACTCTCAAGGGACAAACAGATTGAAGTCCGTTTGTGTGCACACATGCACGTGCACCTGCCTGTGCACACATATACACACACACACACCTTCCACATTCCCGGCAGGCTGATGCCTGGAGACAGGAAAAGCACTAGGACAAGCCCAAGACTTCCTCCTCAGCCCCAGGAGTGGGCAGAGCTAGCTGGTCCTTTGCCCGGTCAGGGGTTATCAGCGGCTATAACTGCAGCATCACAATTCCCGGGGTACAGGCAGGCGCCAGGACTTCCCTGCTCTGTCCTCCATCTGGCCAGCACATCAGAGAGACTTGCCGGGCCCAGCGTGCTGGGAGAGGGCTGGGTGGAGGCTCAGGGGAGGGCCCGGCGAGCCTGCCATCCAGCCGGGAGCCCTCTCCCCTCCCTGCCCACAGTCCTCTGGCATGAGCCGCCTCTTCTCCATCAGCATCTCCGCCCCCATCCCAGCCCCGGGAAGCAGGGTGCATGCTCAGCATGGCTTCCTCTCTTCTGCAAGTGCTCCTGCCTCCTCTTCCCATCCTAGCTGTTTCCCGGCTCATGAGGTCACACTGGGTCTCAGTTTCCCCACTTTTGTGACAAAAGGGACAGCCTAAAGTAGCCTACATTATGAAATGCTTCTAACATGAGAGGCAAAACAAGAGACTAGACAAAAAGCACTCAGGAAACAATGCAGAGAACAGACCACTTAAAATGCATCTCCTCAAAGGGATGGGAAGACATTATATCCTGGAAGTAAGGGACCATTCAGATAATAAGAATGAGAACTTGGGGGCTGAGTGCAGTGACTCACACCTGTAATCCCAGCACTTTGGGAGGCCTAGACAGGAGGATTGCTTGAGCCCAGGAGCTTGAGACCAGCCTGGGCAATATAATGAGACCTCATCTCTACAAAAAAAAACAAAATTAGCCAGGCGTGGTGGCACACACCTGTAGTCCCCACTACTCAGAGGCTGAGGTGAAAGGATGGCTTGAGCCCAGGAGGTTGGAGCTGTGATGAGCAGTGATCGCTTCACTGCACTCCAGCTTGGATGACAGAGTGAGAGCCTGACTCAAAAACAAAAACAAAAACGAGAACTTGTAAATTTAAAAGAGCACATAACAGCAACAATCAGGATGCAATACAAGCGGAAGTTAAATGTGAAAAAATCCTCCACAAAGTAGAACAAAAGGCAAGAAGATAAAAACTAGTAGTGGTTACAACAATCAGAGTAAATCAAGAAGTGTGAGCATCCAGTTATCCACAAAGCAAGAACAGAAAATAGAGAGTAGGAAATCGCCAAAGAAACAGAAGTTTGACCAAATGTGTCCCATGACACATAAACATTCTCATTTGTTCCACTCTGCAGCCTACAAAGGAAATCTGGTCTGTGTTTTGCTGGCAAGGGCATCGAAGTCCTTAGAGGGACAGTTCCTGCTCGGTAACACAGTGAATGAAGGAGGAAGGTGGACTCTGACCTTCAAATCCGAGCTTATCTTCCCACCCTGGCTCTCGAGGGCAGGCTTCTTGAGGCTGTGTCACCCACCAAGGTCAAGGAGGACTAGACAGAGCTCCAGGGGCCATCTGAGGACAGAACTTGGCCCCACAGGAGCCTTGGCTTCTGCAAGTGGCAGGGGGAGCCAGGGCCTAGGAACAACCCCCTTTTGCCTCAACTTTGGGCCCTGCCAGGAACTTTCCTGCTTGTTCTGAGCAGCTGATGGAGGCCATGTCCTGTGTGAGGGATGCTGAGAATCCCCATGGTCTGTCTCTCTCTGTCTCCTGTGGGGCCACCATGTTTACTCCCTGGCTTCTGCTTGGGTTTCTCTCCAATTTGTTCCCCACACTGCAGCCAGGGGAGCTTTAAAAAAAAGTAAATCATCTCATGCCATCCCCTGCTTGAAATCCTACATACAGGCCTCCCAGTGCTTCAGGGGAGAGCCTGGCCCCTTCCTAAGCCCCAGTCTGGCACTGCCTTCCACTCTGGCACATCATTGGCACCCACCCCTGCTCTCCACCCTCCTGCCACCCTGCCCTTCAAGTGACCACCTCTGCCTGCCTTTAGCTCCTAGCGAAGGCTCCTTCCTGCCTGGAATTCCCCCCGAACTCCCTCTTCTAACTTTTCTGCTTAAACATCATCTCTCAGAGAGGCCTTCCCTTCTTCTATCTAACTGTGTGTTGAGAATACTTTTCCTGGTGGCCATCGAGAGAGCCTAGAGAAGAAGAAACTAAAAGGAGAAATACTTAGAAAGCAAAATCATTAGTTTTGGGGGCCTGGCTATCAGAGGGGATGAGGAAGATGGCGGTGTCAGCGGGAGGCCCCATCCCTGGCTTGGGCAACTGGGGAGATGGAGGAGCCATGGAAGCGTGGGTCCTAGGAGAGAAGAGATTTAAGGGAGGGGGAAGGTGGCACGAGGTGCCAGCCTTGTAGGGGGTGGCCGGACACACAGGTCTGTCCTGGTCACCACTGTTGGTCCAGTGCCCAGCACATCACAGGCCCACAAATGGTGGGGTATAGACAGAGAATTGGAAACTGTGAACCTCTGGATACTGGGCTAGAAACCACGAAAGGAGATGAGTTCATCTGGGCAGGCATGTGAAAGGCAGAGTCTGTGGGAGAATGGTTGAGGGAGGAGCCCCAGGGGGAGAGGTGAGATCCCAGGAGCCGGAGGAAGACCACTGGGAAGGTCCCACAGAGCTGGTCCAGTGGGCCCTGGGCAAATATGGTGGCTGAATTTGGCAACATGGGAGCCGGAGCTTAGTGTCAGCTCCCTGCCTTCTCCCACCAGTTCCCAGAATAACATCCAGAACACAGTAGCCCACAACTGGTTAGACTCTGCAGGGCTGAAGTTACTGGAAACAGCCTTATGAGGGTGACTTTGGGGCAGGCTGGTCGGCAGCGGGGGCTCAGCAGGCATCGAGCTTCTGACATCTGGATGCCAGCACTGCACCAGGGCACTGTTTTCCCACAGGGTCTTTCAGGGATTAGGGACTGGTGAGGGGCCGTGGGGAGCCTGGAAGGTTGGTGAACACTAGGGTGACCCCTTGGTGGTACCCCCAGGCACTCGTAGGGACTGGGGCTACCAGATGAGGAAGGAAGCATATTCAAAGAGATTAGGGAATGGGTGTGTATGTAGGGAAGACTTTTAATAATTTAATAACTGAAGCAAGTCTCCAAAGCCCAATGGCCTGTGTTTGAACCCCAGCTCTGTGTGACCTTGGACAAGTTGCCCAGGCTCTCTGTGTTTTCTGGGTCTGGCATGTTTGAGAAACATCCAGTGTGGACTAAGCAAGCAGCAGGAGACAGGTCAGAGAGGTCATGTGGACTCTGTAGGACTTCAAGGGCAACATGTGGACTTTGACTTTGACCCTGAGTAAGATGGGGGTGTTGGAGAACGTTGGGCTGGGGAATGAGCTCGGAACATGTTTCAGACACTTGCTCTGATTACAGCACTGCAGGGCCAGTAGATGGGGAGGCCCAGTCAGGAGGCTGTAGTGCAAGTGAGGAAGGGTGTGGCCCAGACCAGGGTGGTCGCAGGAGGAGAGAGTGGCTACACTCAGATTGTGCCTTGGAGGAAGAGCTGCAGGGTCATAAAGGAGGAAGATCAGAGAAGCCCCTGGGGCTGAAGGAAGCAGAAACAGGCCAGACCAGTGTCAATGGAGGCAAGCTGAGGCAAGCTGAGTTCCCCAGAGACTCAGCCTCTGGCTGCCTGGTAAGTGCCCCAGGGCTTATCTCCATGGCTTATCTTCAGCCGGCCTTTGCCCACATCTAGCCACCAACTACACCCACAGACTCCTAATGAGGTCATGAGCAGGGCACGAGATAAGGTCTAATCTTGGTGCCCATTAAGGGTCACGAGCACATGGCAGGTGTGCCGGGTGAGGTGGAGGGAAGCGGGAAGGGGCTGTTGGTGAGGGCGCCTGGTCTGATGTTCTCACTTCACCTGGGGGCTCTGGCAAGGGGGTGTGGCCAGTACATGCTGGAGTTTGACCTCAGACCTCACCTGGTCTGAGCCACCCCTGTCCCTCACTTGCACTAAGGACTAGGGGCCTGTGGCAGTGGTTGGCGGCCCAACATAGGGAAAGGCCAGGCACAGATAAGCCAAGAGGCCTCACCCCATGTAGCCAGAGCTGTGAGGGTCTAATAATAATAGCATTATCATTAAGTGATGTTTATGAGGCACTTAATGTGCACGAGGCCCTGAGCTAAGCATTTTCCATGCAGTACTTCCCCTAAAGCTCTCACTGGCAGGGGTCAGGACTAGACACATGGACTGGGGCCCAGACCATCTTACTAGGCAAGTTGCTTCACCTCTCATGGCTCATCTGTAAATTGGGGGCAGTTTCTCCATCTGTAAACTGGGAGCAGTAAGAGTCCCTGCCTCACAAGTTGTGAGGATTCAATCAGTTCACCCAGGTGAAGCACTTGGAGAGGGGTTTGGCACATAGTAAATGCCACATGCTTCTGTCATACAGTTAATACAAATTAAACCAATGACAGCTTCCCAGGGCAAACAAAAGGTTGGTGGAGTGTAACAAGGTGGAGAAAAGTGGTTAGCGGGAGGAGATGCCCGAGAGCTGGGGGCAGACTTTCAAGAAGTCCTCTCCTCTCCTCAGGAGCCCTCCTCCTCTCCCCGGGTGCCCCCCTCCTTTTCCCGGGAGATCCCATTTTCTCCCAAGGAGCCCTCTTCTCTCTGAGGAACCCCCTTTTCTCCCCAGGAGCCCTGTTCTCTCCCCAGGAGCCCCCCTTTTCTCCGAGAAGCACTCATTCACTCCCGAGGAGTAGGTATCTGACCAGCTGAGGGGATTCTAGTTTATGGAGCAGAATCTAGAACTGAACTTCTCAAGACCATGAGGAAGAGGCTGAGTTCTTCCAGCTCCAAAAAAGAGGCATGCTGGGCAACATGCAAAAGTCCTGGGCCTGCAGTGGCAGGGGTAGGGGAGAGAGGCCCCATCTGCCAGTTCAGCTGAGGAGGAAGGCCACATTCTTACACACAGTCTACAGGGACCAAGGTCCCAGAGAGGAAATACTGGATTTCAATCCAGACCTGCTGGCCTCCAAAGTCCCTGCCCTTAAATGCAGGTCCCAAGAGAAGGGTTACCATGAGTCCTTGAGGCCTGGGGAGGAGGGCACAAGTCTCTCTCACAGGGGTTGGGGGGAACAGGAGGTTGTCTGACCCACCAGCATCCACAAGGGCTGAGGAGGACACGTGTTCTCATGTGGAAAATGCAGGGATTTGGGCCCAGGGAGGGGAGCTGCTTTCCCATGACTCCTAGTGGGTTATTAACATGCGATGCAGCAACGCATGGGGGCCAGACAGCCCGGGGTTCAACTGGTCACATGACCTTGAACAGCTGTCTTCCCTGAGCCCACTATCCCCTCAGTAAAGTGTGGACAGTGTGTCCTCCTCCTCCAAGGGTGGAGGGACCACATGGTGGGCACTGTCCCACCCAGCACTAGGAGAGGATTGGCGGGCGCCAACTACTTCCTATGGACAAACACACCACCACAGGCTCTTGGCCGGGTCAGAAGACGGGGCAGATTCAGCCCTGGTGACTGCTTTCACTCGTGTGTGTGCATGTGTGTGTCTGTGTGTGTGTGTCTGTGTGCATGTCTATGCATGTGTCTGTGTGTATGTCCATTTGTGTGTCTGTGCATGTGTGTCTGTGTGCGCATTCATATGTGTGCCTGTGTCTGTGTCTGTGCATGTGTTATCTGTGTGTGTGCCTGTGACTGTGTGTCCATGTGTCTGTGTGTGCATGTGTATATGTGTCTATGTGCATGTGTATTGTCTGTGTGCACATGTGTATGTGCATGTGTGTATGTGTGTGTTTGTGTCTGTGTTTATGTGTGTCTCTGTGTGTCTGCGCATGTGTCTGTGTGTCTCTATGTCTGTGTGTGTCTGTGTCTATGTGTGTGTCTCTATGTGTGTGTATCTGTGTATGTGTGTCTGCTTGTGTGTGTGTCTCTATGTCTGTGTGTGTGTGTGTCTGTGCCTGTGCCAGTGTGTGTGTGGCAGGAAGCTCAGGCCTGTCTCGGCTGACAACAACAGGACAAGAGTCGAGACCCAGAAGGCCCAGGTTGAGACTGTGTGTCTCTAGCTCAGCGCTAGGCCCCCATGTCCCCACAGACCACCTTTTGGCTGGGGGCTGGCCTGCTTCCCACAGGGACATTGCAGTGTCCTTGAAATCCTCCAGGGGCCTCTGGCTGGTGCTGTGGAGCCTGCCCAGAACCCAGGGAGGGGAGTTGTTAGCTGTGGACTTACCTGCCATAGTACAAGATGGTTTCAGGCCTGATGGCTCCATCTAGGTGGACGTGCAGTTCCACCTGCAATGGAAAGAGAGGAGAGACAGAGACAGAGACAGAGACAGAGAGACAGAGAGAGAGGGAGAGAGAGAGAAAGAGAGAGAGAGAGAGAGAGAGAGAGAGAGAGAGACCTGTAAGTGCCTGTAGGACCTATTGGAGGTTAATGCTGGCATTAATCATGATAAGAAGTCCTAGGCCCAAGCCACCATGCGGGCTCCTATGCTCAGCCAACTCACTAAATAAAAGTCCAACTTTATCACAAAGGCTTGACCACAGTCTTTCCGAGCTGGTGAATATCCATAACACAGTTCAAAAGTCAGGCTCCACTTTCTTTTTTTTTTTTTTAATCTTTTAAGTTTTTTTTAAATTTTAAAAACATGGGGTACAATTCAGGGTTAGGTATACAAATGCTCATTATACAGGTAC
>CAUYQG010173873.1:0-36399 GCA_963574415.1 Tarsius wallacei
GAAAGTGGGGCTTAATAGCTAACATTTAATTGACAGTTGAGGGAAACTGCCAGGGGCACAACTCATCAACAAGGGTACCTGCATAATCAACACTTGTATACCTAACCCTGAATTGTACCCCACATTTTTATAATAAAAAAAGAAAAGAAAGAGCTAACATTTCTCTTCAATCCTGAATGAACATGGCATTCTCTGACAGAAGCAAAGTGTCTTGGAATTATTGTATGGCCCATGGCCCTCATAAACCTGGTTCTTCTCTGGTCCAGACAGAAGTCCCAGCACCTCTGTCAGGGAGTCCCCAAAGGTGCAGCAGCAAGAAGTCGACCTAGTGCATGTCTTGAGAGAGGGTCCTCGGGCCTTCCATTCTGTGGGCCAGCTGGGGGATCCCTAACTCTCAGAAAGAGTGGCCAGGCCACAGTGGACAGCTGCCCAGCCACAAGCCCGTTGTCTAGGACTGAGGCCGTCCAGCGAACACACAAATCATTTTCAGACATGAAGATAAAAGACAACCCTGTGCCTGTCATTTTGAAAGCAGCCCTAGTGCCTAACGTGAGCCCTGTGTCTTAAAGTCCATCACGAAAGTCTACATCTAAGACCCTCAGTTTTCAAATATTGAAGGAGCAATTTGATGGCCAAAGAGAGAAGGTCTCAATGTAAAGTGGCATTTGTATGAGAAGCCCTTGCTGACATATACCCAGAGAGGTAAACTGGGCCAATAGTCCTCAAATAGTTTTGCCTGTGGATTTCTAAAAGAATTTTGAAAAATCATGTACTTTCCCACACAGCTTTAATTTGTCACCTAAAGCTTTTCCTCATTAAAGAACTACACAGATAAATTGTCAGCATTTTGTGAAATATTTTTATTTTAAAATTAAATAATGAGGCTGAGCTTGGTGGCTCAGCCTGTAATCCCAGCGCTTTGGGAGGCTGAGGTGAGTGGATTGCCTGAACCCCGGGTTCAAGACCAGCCTGGGCAACTTGGTGAGCCCTCATCTCTACAATAAATCAAAAATTAGCTGGGCATGGTAGCATGTGCCTGTAGTTCCTGCTACTTGGAAGGCTGAGGCGGAAGGATCGCCGGAGTCCAGCAGGTCAATGCTGGGGTGGCCATGAGAGTGCCACTGCTCTCCAGCCTGGGCGACGGAGTGAGACTCCAACTCAAAATAAAATAAAATAATAAAATTAAATTAAATAATGACATAACCTTATGGTGTCTACATATTGTAGTCATTTGATACCTACCATCATTCATTTAAACATTTCTTAAACAAGTATCTCTCTAACAGTCAAAAACTTTGCATCCTTCCTTTTACTCCTTGAGCTGATATTTACATTTCACTGTCGGCCCTGATACCCCAGAATTCTAACCTAATGTCATATAGGCTTGAAAATCTTTTAAACATGGTTTTTAAGATCCTATGACCATAGATTATAATGATTGCTTATTAGATTGAGTTATTATTATAATTATCATTTGTTCACTTCAAACAACCAGAATATAGTATACATTTTGATAATTGTTAGACTTTTTTTTAAAATATGAGTTCTCTGAAATGTGTCCCCAAGCAAGATAGAGTGGTTCTTTGTTACTTGATTCATTGTACGAATAGGTGGATCTTCTAATTTCTAGGTAAGACCGAGTCAGAAACAGTTCCTATTTTGTCCTTCCTTTTGGTGGTTGTTTCCCTTTGTTTTTGTAAAAGCTCAGAAAATGCATTCATATAAATTAGTAAATGGAGATAAAGGAGTTTTGTTATAGCAAGACCACTTTCTTTGACCTCCTTCCAAGCTCTTTGCCAAAAAAATGTGACCCATTCTATCATCTATCATTAAGAATTATTTTTCATCATCTATCGATGTTCAACTCTGTTAGATTCCCCTTCTGTTTTGTTAAAATCAAAGGACTACAAACCAACTATGTTGCCAGGAGGTTTTTACCCATTACTGGGGGATTCCTTTAGTCAATCCAGCCTCCATGGTCCCTCACCTTTCATGTGGAACAGGTGAGGGGTCTCAAAAGCCTTTATTGCTCTCGTGATGTGATGTATACGTAAGGCCGTGATGAAAAGGATATGTGAGGAAAGAACACATGGAGACAGTCACAGACACATTCATTCTCAGCACGTTTGCCAGCATCATAGGGACACGAAGGGCCTGGGAACCAGTTCTGTGAAACCCACCATGTGTCTGTGCATCTGCGGGAAGTCTTTAGGACCCAAGGGGTTCACACATGGGCAGCCTTCCTAAAGGATAGAGTGATGGCCAGGTTTGCAGAAGGAACATGCTAGACCTCAGCCCACCATCTTAGTGGGCAAGCTGGCATTTGACTAACACAAAGAGCAAACCAGTGCACAGTGCTCCACACCCCTCAAGGACACTTCAGGGGCTTTCTCCTCTCTACTAGAGAATGCTAAAGAGAGCTGGGGTCTCACTGCTACATGGGCAGCTCTCAGTGCCTCATAGAGCACCTGTGAGTTGGGTACCACGTCAACTGCTGCACCCATTCATCTGAGATTCAGGGAGACACATGTCAGCCCATTTAATGCACAACCCTTTCATCATCAAACACCTGTCCTGTGCCTAGCCCGACGCTAGAGGAACCAAAGATAAATACCACTTACCTGCCTTCAAGTTGTTTGAAATCTGGCTAGAGGAAAAAGAGATACAGCTTAAAAAAAAAAATCAATGATTACCCAGACTGTGTCACATTGACTCGTACAACTTGACATTCAGAGTTCAGAGAAAAAGAGATGTCAAGTGAAAATGGGTGAGCCTAAAAGGTATGAATGCAGATGTTGGGCCTAGATCTTTGGATAGGACTGATAGGCACAGTCCTGGGGTAAGCAGACAGCAGGAGGTGAGGAGAGTCCTGCTGATGGTCGCAAAGGAAGGTACACATGAGTAGTGCTCAGAAATGAGGGAGGAGAGGCTAGAGGCAAAGAAAACACAGGCAGGGAAAGTTAGACCAAGGCAACAGGGAGATGCTGCAGATTCATGCCTATGTCTCCATGCACACACACAAAACCCTGCAGCTTTACTTCTTTTTTTTTTGGAGTTGGGTCTCACTCTATCACCCAGGCAGGAGTGTGGTGGCACGATCACAGCCCTGCAACCTCAACCTCCTGGGCTCAAGTGATCCTTATGCCTTAGCCTCCGGAGTAGCTGGGACTACAGATACATGCCACCATGTCCAGCTTTTTCTTTTTTTTTTTTTTACTTTTTTTTAGAGCTGTGGTCTCATTATGTTGCCTAGGCTGGCCTTGAACTCCCGGCCTCAAGCAATCCTCCTGCCTCAGCTTCCCAAAGTGCTAGGATGACAGGCATGAGCCACTGCACCCGGCCAGCTTTACTCCTTGTAGAAATGTGAGAAGAAGGCAAGCCCTCCAGGTTTCCTCCTGGAGCTCTTCTCTCCTCATTAAATCCTGCTTTAGAAAAAAAATTTTTTTTAAAGAAATGTGAGAAGAGGAATGGGTTGCTCTCCTCTTTCGGTCAGTTGTATATTGGTTTCCATTAGGATCTCATTATCAGTTTTCCAAAATTTAGCACAGTGGCGATTTCACCAATCCCCTGAACCAAGTGGGCTACTTGGAAGCATGTCTTGCAAGAGCAGGGGCCATACCGCGTTCTGCCCACTGGGTACAGCGAAGGAAGCAGTCTTGTGAGCAGGCGTTTGTCTCTGCAGTCTCACTGTGTCCAGATCTGATAATAGCTAATTCCACCAAATATTACAGGGGGCTCACGTTTAATTAAGGAGTGGCCATTTGTATGCTCCAGACTGGAGGTCCCTGCTGCCCCGAAGTCAAAAGAAGAGTCCTTCAGGGAATATGCCAATCTTTTCTTATTTCTCTGCTGAGCTCCTGCCCTCTTTGAATGCAATTATGGGAACAAATAAAATGGCTTAACTCAACTCCCCTGTGAGACAGTCAGCTCTCTGCTGATAAAACCAGTTGTGTGGGCAATCATTAAATGAGAAATCTAATATTTAACTAAATTTAATAGTCTGTTGCGGTGGTGCTTTCCTGTGAAGGGTGGGATTTCAATAGAGAGGAACAAGCTATTCAAATGCAGCCTGCATAGTCTGTGAGCGATTAGAACATTGTGTGTTCCCATGTGAAGCCGGAACTCCAAGGTCCAAGACTGGGTAACTGGGCGTTTTGTGGCAAGTCTGTGTTCTCCTTAGCTCTAGGCAAGCATAACTCAGTAGGCAGCAGATAGCACTGGAGCCAGGCATGCTGGCTCATGCCTGTAATCCCAGCACTTTGGGAAGCCAAGGCTAGAGGATTGCTTGAGCCCAGGAGTTCAGGACCAGCCTGGGCAACATAGTGAGATCTTGTCTCTGCAAAAAAATCAAAAAATTGGCAGGTGTGGTGTTATGTGCCTGTAGTCCCAGCTACTCAGGAGGCTAAAGCAGGACAATCCCTTGAGCCCAGGAGTCGAGGCTGCAGTGAGCTGTGATTGTGCCACTATATTCTAGCCTGGGTGACAGATTGAGACTTTGACTCCTCCCCCCCAAAAAACAACAAAAAAAACCCAGCATTGGACCCTGAGTTTGAACTTTTTCCTTCATAATTAACACTTGAGATTGTACGATGATACCAGAAACATCAAATTCAAATGCATGTATATGGAGTTAAGAGCATGTTTGAATCAACTGTGAGAGGGTCTATCCTAATTCTCTTTTACTTTGAAACTTATTAGTCCAGATTGGGCCTTGGCCCAGCAAACATTCCCAGCTAAAGACCTCTCACAGGCCTCAAGGAACAGAAGCTGACGGATAGCAATAAGCCTATTTTTGTTCTACCTTTCTCCTGCCAAGTCCACTGATCTTCATGAATTTCCATTTCTATAGTTTGACCACATTCCCACACCCCCAGATTCCTTACCTGTTATCTACCTGGACTGCTCACACAGGCAAGCAGAGTGGTCAAAAAATCACAGATTCTCTTCATGTTACAGCTGAAGCTTCAAAATAACCTTGTAAGATTCATACACTGGTCACCTACAATAAGCTTGGACTTGGGTAGTATCAATGAATTGCCTTTTAATTCTAGCATTAATTGAATTAACGTATGTATATCTTTATTATTTTAAACACCAGAAGCTTTTCAGTTCATTGAGTGAACGTTTGCTTTGGTTTAGTTTTGGTCTGTTTTATGTGGGGTGCCTCAATTTCTTCACCGCTTGCCGCTCAAAAGGTCAAAACCTCCAGGACCTTCCAGAGTCTTTAGGGCTTTCTAAGTCCTCTCAGTCCTGTTTAGCTTCTTCAAGACCTTGGAGTTATAGGAAAAGGGCCATGGAGGAACAGGGAAAAAGACTTGCAAAATGCAGACTCAGTTACTGTCTAAAGATGCTTAATTTCCAGGGTAGAATTGGATTTCCACAAACAGATCTACCAAGGTTTCTGGAAACTAGTGAGCTTTGTCCCTGAGATGGGACTGAACACTGATGCCTTGGGGGGGAAAATATAACCAAGACAATGACCAAAACTCTTGTATATGATGTTAAGTATGTTAAGTATATCTGAGGAGATTAGTGTGGTACCTGAGATTGGATGGGTGGGCTTTTAGTAGGTGACACGTGTCTTAATGGAGGAGAAAGCCAGCAAGGAAGACTTCAAACACAGTGGTGGAGTGAAATAGGGTGATATGTGCCAAAGCCCAGGGGTAGCAAAGAACTTGGAAAATGATGTCCTTTCATCATCTTGCAGTGCTCTCTGCTAGCCTTCCTGCCCTATAAATGTGACTAGAACACAAATGAGCAATAGTTACTGTCTTATAGATCAACTCTTCTCAACTGATTTTTTATGCCTGGAGCATTGTGTCAAGGGGGTGGGGGCATTTGGACTCAGCAAGAATGAGTACAGTGTCTCAAATCTCTTAGGAATGTGAACCTTGGGTGTGAAGCAGGCAGTGAGGTATGCAGACTCCGTGAGGTAGAGTGTCCCTCCCTCTAAGTTGACTGCAAGGTAGAGTATGCCATCTCTGAAGCCAAGTCTCTGGGTTTCAGAGTTGCGGTCAACTCTACTTTGACTTCCCTTGGACTTTACCACCACGGCTACCCCTTACAAACGCAGCTGTACTTTCTTGCTGTCTACAAGGAACACCATATCTTACATGCTACTTGGTGTTCAGTTCAGAGTCTTTGACAGTGGTGGTCCAACTTCAGATTAAAAGAAAAAAAATTCTACCCAAAAATTGAAAACTAGTTTCACCATTGTTTTTGCCATACCTTTTATCAAAGTTGAATAATCAAATATGTGTTCAACAAATTGTTTTTTATCTTTTTATTTATTTATTTGAGACAGGGCTTTGCTCTGTCACCAGGCTAGAGTGCAGAGACATGATTGTAGTTCACTGCAGTCTCAAACTCCTAGCTAAGTTGTTAACCTGGTTCACCTGTCCTCCAACCTCAGCCTTCCAAGTAGCTGGGACTACAGGCATGTGCCACCACGTCCAGCTAATTTTTTTGTAGAAACAGGTTCTCCTTTATGTTGCCCTAGCTGGTCTCAAACTCCTGACTTCAAGCGACCTTCCTGCCTCAGCCTCCCGAAGCACTAGGATTACAGGCCTGAGTCATAGTGCCTGGCCTGTCCAGCAACTTATAAATCATATTTTGTTTGCGTGCTTGCTCATCACAAGCACTGGGAACTTTTAGGGTGCTCTGTTCCTCTACAGAAAGTTGCCAGTTCTTCTCAGCAACTATGTTAAGAACCTTGAGTGATAGCGACTCCCAAATGTTGCTCCACAGCTAAGGCCTCCCATTGCTGGGACCTGCTTGTTAAGAGCTATCATTTAACCTCCAACTGCCTTGGAGAAGCATACACATGCAGAGTAGTTTTTTATAAAGGGAGTTGTATAAGAAGATGATTCGACACTCGTTGTAACATTGGTTGTGATATTAGTTTACTCATTAAATAAATTCATGAATTGTAGCTGTTTCAACATGATTTGACAATTTGATGAGTCAAAGGTAGAGTTCCCTGAAGGTAAAATTCCCTTTCATGATGAACCACAAGTTGTCCCTAGATGTGGCCTTCAAACGAGAAAGGAAACAGGAATTCATATGGCTTTTATTATCTGTGAGATGTAAAATAAAGTGGGATGGCTATTTCAGCATGAAGGGGACATCTTTGCAACTGGGGAAATGCATGAAGAGGGCATTTGTGTGGTGTTGTAACATAAGGAATAAAGACCCTATGCATCTACACTATGGCACAAAATTAGCTTTAGTCTCTCTACTGTGAAGAGAGGATGGCCAGTTCCACTGCAGTGCAAAGTGCTAATTCATGTGACTTGGCTGTCAACAAATATAATCTTCCAAGTTAAGGTCTCCAAAGACCAGATAATCTTATGTGTAAGGTATGAAATATGAATCCATTTTTTTCTGGAAAAATTTAATAACGACAACACTCCAGTTTCTACTCTCCTTTCCTTCTGTGATTATTATGGCCATGATATTTGGAAAATCATCCGTCCTAACAGATATACAATGTTGGTTTCCCTAAAACTCGGGATCATTGACTGGACATGGACTCGTATCTCTGGGAGGGAAAAGTTCCTCAGAGCTCAACTCTCGCTTTTGTGTAAATGATTCCCAAATCAACCCGGCTACCCTGTGTCCTAACTGCCCACTAGATAGTTATCTCGGACACCCCAAATGTAAAATGCCCTCTACAACTTTCACTGCCTTTCCACAGAACTCTGTCCCCCTCCAGACTTCCCTACATTTATGGATAGAACCCTTTTGGTTGTGGGTAGCCTAATATGGTGGAGAGAGTCTTCGATCTGCCTGTGTTCCTGATTTGAGGCTAGGCTTTTCATCATGTAACGTGAACAAGTTATTTAAGGTCACCATTTCTTGATCTGTAAAATAGAAATAAGAACAACCTCCTCCAGGAAGGACTGATGTAGAAAGTTTAGCCCTATGCATGTGAAACCCCATGCCTCACATAGGTATTCAGAAAATGATTACTGAATCTCAGTGTGTCACTTTTTTCTCTTTTTCAGAACTGTTTGATCTTGAAATGAATGAACACGTACAGAAGGCCATAAATGACCGACAGATGCCTAAAATAGAATACAGGAAAATAGAGATCGATGATTATAGTAAGTGTTACCTTTTTTCCCTTTATAAAGAAATACAGAGCACCAGCTCAGAACCAGCTCATTCATCAGCAGTGGGTTGCTGTGTGTGGAAGTCTCCCCTAGCCACGCAGGCAATCTCCTTGCTGGGTAGCTCCTCCTATATGGAGCTTACTGTGTCCAGAACCAAAATATTCACTCTAGTGACAAATCAAAACAGGTGGAGCACATAAGATTACTCTCCTTGAGAGACTGACAAATTAGGCAAGATCACAGCCTGGTAAACTTGTCATGACACCATCCAGGGAAAATCTCTTCCCTCTGGTCATTCCTCTTCTATGCCATCTGATACCCTTGCTACCTCATCAGCCCACCTCTAAGCGTTGATCACAGGCTGCTGAGGGGGCATCTTTGCAACTGCAGTTTATGTAATGAGGGACTTGAGTGTTCTTGCAACCTAGGAAACATTTATCCTCTGCCTTTCTCTTCTTGTGCTCTTCTTTCTCTTGAACTTTTTATTCAAACATTCGGTTTGCATTTTTCTAAGTGTTAACTCTGTGCTAGGTACTGCTAGGCATCAAAAACCCTAAATCATTGGCTGGACATGGACTCCTATCTCTGGGAGGGAGACAGATCCTCAGAGCTCAACTCTCACTTCTGTGTAAATGGCTCCCGAATCAACCCAGCTACCCTGTGTCCTAACTGTCCACTAGATAATTACCTTGGGCACCCCAAATGTAAAATGCCCTCCACAACTCTCACTGCCTTTCCGCAGAACTCTGCCCCCCTCCAGACTTCCCTACATTTATAGATAGCACCTTTTTGGTTGTGGGTTTGAGTCAAACAACTTACACATCAAACCTCAAAGTTGCCTTTGAGTCACTCATTCACACACAGGTTACCCATCATCTCTTAGGTTGTAGCTAACTCCTAAGAGCAAACTCTGACTGGTTGATAATAACTGCTGGAACTCTTCGTTGAAGAGGAAGAGAAGGTTGCCAAGGCTCCAGGGAAAAGAGTGTTAAGATTGAGGAGTAAAGACTTAGCTGAAGGGGCAGAAGGGGGAGCTGCTCCCGCCTTGAATTTGCTATCCCTAGACCATCCCTACATTGTCTCTGGAAGCTCTTTGTTTGCCCTGTCTCCCACAGTAGGGCAATGGCTTGTCATCCAGGACTTGAGTCCTAGAGTATTAACCAGAAGCCCCCTTGTGCTCAGTAACTTAGATAAGACACAGACTGAGCTCCTAAGAGCAGAAACAAAGGCTCACCCTCTGAAACAGAAACAGATCAACCCAAGCAGGTGCTATAAAGTTGCCTAGAATTCACTCAAGTCAGATCAGAGCAGAAAAGGACATGTTTACTGAGTACACTGCAGTGGGCATGACAGCCATACAAGAACTGTCTGCCCTAAGCCAGCAATCTTAGGTTGTTTTTATAGAGGAGCCTCTTTTTGGTTCCCAACATGCAAATGAGGGATTGAAACATGCAGTTCTCATGGGTTGGTATTTATTCCCACCATGCAAATAAGGGATTGAAACACATCAATCTGATTGGTTGGTGTTCATTCCTGCCATGTAAATGTGAAATTGAAGCATAGCATTTCTGATTGGTTGGTGTTCATTCCCATCAGGTAAATGCAGGATTGAAACATGGCGGTTCTGATTGATTGATGTTTGACTTTAATTGTAGGCCACTCGTTGGTCAGCTGTAGATTAACACAAGTTGACTCTTGTCATATAAAATGGCAGGGAGGTTCATGGGCATGGAACTTGAACAGAGTCCCTAGCATCAGCTTTGGGTTGGCTTAGAAGAGGAGAAGAAAGGCCATCCAGAAGGAAGGGCCAGCAGGAGGAGGGCATAAGCAGGAATAAGCATAATTCACCATGGATGTGTTGGGAGGCTGCCCTGGAATCCCAGCCTGGGGGTCAACCCATTGCAGAGGAACCCTCACTGCCCACAGTCACCACACTATCCCTACAGCCCACTACAAGCCCCTCTCCCAAACATTCTGGCCCCCTATGTAGCCATAGGAAGGCACACTCTCCTAGAACTTTTCTAAACCTTGCTAGGAAGACGTGCAGCTTCCCTGTTGCCCCGTAGAGATATATATATTCACCTCTGAAAGTGAAAACAGTCTACAAATATGATGTGTTTCAGATTCCCCCCAACAAACCCAGAGGCTTTCTCTTTTAAAACACCCCGCATGCGACCATTCTGAGGAAGGAGATGATGAAGTGAATAGGGAAGGTTCTAGAAGAGGGAGAAGAATTAAGCTCAAAGAAACCATAAATGGAAACAGTAACAATCTGCTTTGGCCAAGAAGCGTGTGTATTATCCCAGCCCAGTGGAGATCCCATGTTGCCACGCATATCTGAACCCCCTCAGGGTTTACTCACGTTACAGCTCCTCCACAGCCTTGGTGGTTAGGCGTCACCCAGACAAGATTCCTTTCTGAGCTCCTGAGACTGGGCCTCCCCCTCCTGCAACCCACCTACTCACTGCTGCCTGGATCACGCTTCCCAATCCCAAAGCACTGATGTGTGACTGTCATCCCCTCCTCTCAAAATACAGAAGATACCTTTAGAAGCAGATAGCCACCTTGCCACTCACTCTGTCCAGCATGGGCTTTCCTTGAAGGTAGTTGGATGGGCACTGATGCCAGGAAAGGGTGCTGCTGTGTGTATGGGGTTGGCATTGGGAAGGCACCGTTTTGCGATCACAGAAAACCTAAAAGATGTGGGCCCTACCGACCTGGTATTGTTTTGTTTTTCCATTTTGCACTATAAGAGGCTAAGACTTTTTTTTTAAAGAAAAAATAGAGAGTCTTTCAGCAGGACTCCCCTGAAATGTGTTCAGTCAGTCAAAACCCAGTTTCCAAGGTCTGCCCTTGGGCTTATCAGTGGCAGAGAGCAGCCCAGACCATGTTTTATGGATATTTAAATGATAAAGTCCAAGGCCTGCCTTTCTGCTAGTCCCTGGGCCATTGAGCCAATTTGCAAGCCATTAACATTCAGCCTGAATCAGTAATCAGAGGCTGGGTCAGAGCGTGGCAGCCCAGCCAACCGCCAAGCCTGTGGTGTATCTGTACCATAATTGTCTTGAAAAGCCACTAATTCCAATTTAATTGCTGTGCCTTTGGTAATCTGGGTTGTAGTTAACATCAATAAACAAATTCTAACTTGGGCAGGAAGGTTCATTGGGGAAGGGGGAACAGAAGGAATTGGTGAGGCAATTTTGGGGGGTTAGGTTCTTACTCCCTCTCCTTCACCCACTGGATTCCAGGCTGCCAAGGACCCGATCCAGTGACCTTGGTAGTTGCAGGAACAGTTGGACTGCACCATCTTTCCCCAGTGTCCTCTCGCTGTGGCTCCTGCAAAGAATCAGACCTGCCCAGCACAAACTTGCATACAGCAGGTTGCTGAGCAGAGATGCCAGGGCTTGAGATAGGGTTTCATTTCACCCTGTTGCCCAGGCTGGAGTGCAGAGCCACCTGGTGTTGCAGGGAGGCCCCTCAAGGACTCTCACCCCATCCCCTCTGGGCTGCTGGCCCCTGCCTAACTCCCCGCATCTCTGTCTCTTCCTCTGCCCTCCTTCCTCACTGCTCCCAAATTCCCATCCCCAGCTGTGTCCTTACAGAAACTGTGAGAAGCTTCCTGGCAACAGTCAGCCTGCCTGCCCTCAGGGTGTCATTTTTCTCCCTGCCTGAAATTCTGCTTCTAGCAAGTGCCCACGGCCATCTAGGCTATCTAGTCGTTTTTGTTTTTCAGTATCCGTATGCAAGATTGAATGTAAGCTTCCGACAGAATAACTAAGCCTCACACAGTTTGGATGACTTGGCCAGAATCATGGAGCCAGCCAGAGCCATGGAGATAAAAACTGGACCAGCCTCTGTCTGTGGGCTTCCTGCCCTACCTCCTGCCAAGACCTCCCTGACCCCCATGGTCACCCAAGGGACATTCTGACATGCTGTGATCCACATTACCCCCTGACCTATGCTGTGCTCTGCTTATCCCTAGACCTGCCCATGCAGATCCTGAAGCCAGCAACCTTCACTGACACCTCCCACTACCCTCTGCTCCTGGTAGTGTAAGTATCATTGCCTCTTTCTTTTTCTGGGCACTTACTTTGGGACTCAGTGATATCAGGACACATGAATGCTGCAGAGGATGTAGGGGGTAAGAAGAATAATGAACTCCTAAGAAAAGATAAGCAGGCCAGGCACAGTGGCTCATGCCTGTAATCCCAACACTTTGGGAGACCAAGGTGGGAGGATTGCTTAAGTCCAGGAGTTCAAGTCCAGCCTGGGGAACATGGTGAGACCCCATCTCTACAAAAAATAAAACTAAAAAATTTTCAAAAAATAGAAAAGATAAGCAGGAGAAATGATATTGTTGCAAACTAAAAACTTAGGACAGTTTAGCTCATCTTTAGCAAATGTCAGGTTGTTTTCACTCTTGGAGACCCCAGAGGTTAAGGAAAGTGGGTGCTATACCCCTTCTCCCCAGGCTACTTCAGGGCTATCTGTTACCATGAAAGCAAGACTCCTGGGGTCACCAACAATGGCTGGAAAACTGGTTCAGACACAGCCATGAGCGCAGATGGAGGATGTCAGGTAGTATCTTGCATTCAAGGCCCTGGGTGAGCCTCTGCTGGGGTGCTTCAGATTTTACCCCAGGAGCCCTGGGCCTTGAGGAACTTCCTCATGTATTCACACAGCTCAGGGAGGCATCTCAGAGAAAGACACCACCAGATGATTGAACAAATGTCCATATTTACCTCCCAGTCTATTCTTTCAAGACCCACAGAGCAGGAGAAATTCCAGAATGCCCTCGTTGGCTCAGAGAGCGGGTCTCCCAGATTTTCTTGAAAGGGGTCAGCCTGGAGCAGAGGCCTACACTGGGGCCATTTTAGTGAGATGACCCCCACTGAGTAAAGGCCACATTAACTGATGGAACTCTGATTAACCATGGTGTCTTGCCCTGCTCTTTTCTTGAGGGCTCAGGAAGGCTTTCTTACAAAGATGCCTGGGGCAGAGATTCCAATCTCTGGTTACATTCTTCAGTTAACACACATCCCTCCATTTCTGGACCAGCAACCACATACATGCACACACACACATATCCCCACACACATACCCATACCTACACACACGTACCCACATGCATACACATGTATACACATATCCCCACACCACACACACACACACACCTCTACACACACTCACACACACATATTCCCACACCCCACACAGACATTCCCATACCTACATAAATTCGCACACACACAAACATATGTACACACATATCCCCATACCCCACACACGCATACCCACACCCACACATGCTCACACACACGTACACACATATCCCCACACCACACACACCTACACACATACACACACATATACATGTGCACACATATCCCCAAATCCCACATACACATACCCACCTCTACACACACACACACACACACACACACACACACACACAAATACACACATATCCCCACATGCCACACACACATACTCACGTCTGCACATACACACAGGCACACACGTACGTACATATCCTCACACCACACCCACACACCCACACCTACCCACACTCACACGTGTACGCACATATCCCCACATCCCTCACACATACCCACATCTACACATACTCACACACACACACACACACATATCCCCACACCGCACAAACATATCCACCTCTTCACACACTCACACATACACACAAACATGCAAACACAACCACTCATACCCACATATTCCCACACCCCACACCCACCCACATATACACACACATGCACATGCATACACACACATACTTCACACACGCATATCCTACACACACTCACATCTACACACACACCTACAACCCCCACACACACTCACATCTGCACACAGTCACACACACACATATCCCCAAATCCCCTAGACACACCCACATCTACAAACACTCGCATGCACACAAACACATGCCCCCTCGCCCCCACCACACACACATACCTGCACACACACAGACCACACCACATTGCCCACAATGCCTCCTTTCTCCCTTACTAAACCAAATTTTTCACCACAATCACAAAGATGCTGATTTCAAAACCAGTTTTTCCCCCCCGAATACTTCTTTTTTCAATAATCTTAAAGGAAATTCCCAAAAGCTTCTCAGTTTACAAAGTAACTCACTCTCCTTTCAAAAGTAAAAGTGATAGCACTGGGTCGAGACAGCCTGTACTCTCCTGAGCCCAGACGGCTAATGGCGGATGCAGATCCGCTATCTCCAGCCTCATTGGCTCCCCTCAAAGGCGTATCTTTTTGCCTGTTTGTTTCTTTTTATGACTTCAAATATGACAGCAAGGAGATTTGGGGACCCTGAGACTTCAAAAGAACTATACCAGGCAGTGCCTACTTTAAACAAACAAAAAGGAAAGAAAAGAAAACCAATACACACTTGACCTAGAGCAACATGGTCACTGGTCAGGATCCTTTAGCATGTAGCCCTCAAGTGCGCTACTCCTGGGCCAGTGTTCCTTCTCCCACCACACCCCACTCCTCCCTGTATGCCCTCCATCCTTGACAGAAAGCTAGGAATGGTGGTGTGGTCAGAACCATCACCCCATTGGAGAAGAGGACCCACTCAGACGAGGGTGCTGCCATCCGCTTCTGTTTTAGGAGGCAGGCTGGATCTGGGGCTGGCTTCCTCTCCTGTTCATTCTTTTCCCACCAAAGGGAAAAATTATCTAAAAACTTGCCCCACACCCATGAGCGTGCTAGGAAATGTCTAACAACCAGGGCTGCACCGAAATGGCCCTGTTGATGGTGTTGGCCCTTTCCCATGGTGTAAATACCCCACCAGGGATGACTTTCAGCTAGCAGTGTGGAATCACCAAATGAAGAGCTGGTAGGAGAGAAGCACAGTGGAGCTCACCCAGTCCAGAGCACTGAGTTCACGCTGCTGGGGGGAGCACATACAGCTCGTGTGCTGTTTGCTCTAATGTCATAAAAGGAGAGGCCATGTCTTCAAACCTGGGATGCCCCTGAAGAGTCAACACAGTGTTGTCACTCATGGGATAGGTCCTGAGGGGGCACAGCCTGAGATATTGAGAACCCAGAAAAGACCGCAGTGGCCATGCAGTAGAGTGAGGGCACACCAAAAAGAGAAGCTGGGAGGATTTTTTTTGCTTTCCTCACCAAACAAATGCCTTTGGGGACTGTCTTTGATTGTGCCAGTGTGTTTAGAGTTGGCCCTGGGTGCCTGGGCTCTTTGAGTGCTCAGTTTCTTCCTTGCCTTATGGGAGTATAGGCCGAGCCCTGGGCAACAGAATCTGGGAGGGTGGAGCCCGACATGTGGTGACCAGGGTAAAGATAAAGCCCTTTAGGAAAGAACCCTCCGACGTGGTATCTGTTAGCAACAGGCATGCAACAAGCATGCAACAAGCATGCTGAGGCCTTGGTCTCTCTTTTACAGGGATGGCACCCCAGGGAGCCAGAGCGTGGCTGAGAAGTTTGAGGTAACCTGGGAGACAGTGATGGTGAGCAGCCACGGGGCAGTGGTAGTCAAGTGCGATGGCCGAGGCAGCGGCTTCCAGGGGACCAAGCTGCTGCATGAAGTGAGGAAGCGGCTGGGCTCCCTGGAGGAGAAGGATCAGATGGAGGCCGTGCGGTGAGTACCTTCCAGGAAAAGCAAGAGAGACTGGGGACAGGGTAGGGGGTATAGGGGTGGAGTGCACGGATACTTTTTGTGGATGCACACATTTTGCATGCAATTTGCTCGTACCTACAAAACTCTGTGGGCCGTTAATTTCAAAGAAAATTATTAGGAATGTTCTCCTAAAGATGTGTATACTCGTTTTCTTATAGCCGGGCAGATTGTTGAGTATATTAATGCAAGGTGCTAGAGGCAGAAATGGTGTCTGGGCACATCTTGGCCATCTATCCCACGGGGAAGAGAGAAGAGGTAGGGAAGGAAGGAAGGAAAGAAAAAGAACATGGATGGGGTTGGATTCATGCAAGTGGATGACCCTCCTTACTGAGAAGGGGACCTCCTTCACATCCAGGGAGTGGGTCACAAGTGCCCTCCACAGTTCTAAAGAAGGGCAATTGTTTCATCATTCTCGTCACTGAATCAGCAAGACCAACCAATGTTACAGAGAACAGAAAGCAGTTTAGCACCAAGGGACAGAGCTCAAAATTACCTATTGAATTTTATTGTGACCCTGGAAATTAAAAAGACATTAAGAACTTGTGCCTGCCGGGCACAGTGGCTCACACCTATGATCCCAGCATTTTGGGAAGCCAAGGCAGGAGGATTTCTTGTGGCCAGCAGTTCAAGACTAGCCTGGGCAATATAGTGAGTCCTCATCTCTACCAAAAAAAAAATCAAAAAATTATCCTGGCATGATGGCACATACCTGTAATCCCAGCTACTTGGGAGGCTGAGGCAGAAGGACCACCTGAGCCTAGGAAGTCGAGGCTGTTGTGAGCTGTGAACATGCCACTGCACTCTAGCTTGGGTGACAGAGTGAAACTCTGACTCAAAAAATAAACAACAACAACAACAAAAAAACCCTGTGCAAGGCTACAGCTGGCCTTTAGGCTTACTTTGTGGAAATATGGTTTTCATAGTCTTATGGCACAGAGGACTGCAGAGCTAAACCTGACTTCACCACCGAGAGATGTTGCAAGAACAATTCAGCTGACTAGAGTTGATGATCATGTTTGCCACGGACAGGGCTGCATGATGCTGGCCCCTGGGCATGTGAAGAGGCTGGAATATAGAGACCAGCTGGCACTTGTTTGTTGACCAAAGGACTATATGTAAGCATGTAAGCTGTGCTTAACAGCATGTCAATAGTCTTTGCAGGCTTAAAAGATTTTACTGACTCCAAAATATTTTCTCTCTTGTTTTTAAAAAGATGAATGACACATGGTATGCACTCAATGAATGATCTTTAAATGGAGAAAATAGTGAGTGAATGAATAAATGGCATCTTCTTCTCCTTCAGAGAGCTATGAGCTAGTTAAAGAGAAAAAGTGATATCTTTAGAACCTTGTGTGTGGTGTTACAGACAGAAACTTGAGGACTTGGATAGTCAGGGAAGGTGTATGTGCTAGGATGCTTTCGCCTGGAAGTCAACAATGATACACACACACAATCTCAGATGTACTTTAAAAATAATGAATAATGCTGACTCTGACAGCCCACAGGGATGGCAAACCTCAGGGCTGACTGATCCAGAGACCAGCAATGTTACCCAAGATCCGGGCTCTCTCTGCCTCTCAGCCATACTGGCCTCATCTTAAGCTGACTTCCCTTGTGCTCAGAGGATGGCAGTCAGTAGCATCTGGCTCCAGGCTTCTCCAGCAGGTTGAGGAGGGAGCCACTTCCAGAAATTTCCAGAAAGGAAGGGAAGAGTCTCTCCTGAAGCACCCAGCAAACCTCTCCTTCCATCTTTCTGGCCCTCTCTGCCCGTTTCAGATCCTGGAACCCAGAGCCCACCACTGGCGAGAGAAGTAAAGGCAGTTACCTTGAGACCGAGTGGCCCACCGAACCCTGGTGTGGGGTCAGCCCCTGGGCAGGCAAATGGACACAGGGGTTCTGTTTGGAAGGGGGAAGGGCAGGTGGCTGCTGGGTCAGCAGCTGGCAATGGCAGTTACAGAGCTTCCCAGGATGAGGAGGATGATCCCAGGCTGGGTTCTGTGGTGGGGTGGGCTCCATGAGAAGCCATGTGAGGGCTCTCTTGGCCTCTTTGTCCCTCCTCCTTTGGTCCTTTTTGATGCTCACTCCTGCTCTTTCCTCATCCACCTGGCCTAACTCCTCCCAGGGAGGCTGAGGGCCTCCCCGCCATAGTGTCCTTGAGGCTCACCTGAGGCACTTGGCTCTACCTGGCATCTCCCCTAGAGCACAGGAACAAGATGGCAAAAAAGTATTTCACACTTAGTTGTTTTCTGAAAATAAGGAACCACCTTAGTCATCTGTTCCAAAGCAAGGCAGGACATGTTCTGGAAAAACATTTAATGTCAACCTTTAAACCACTGATGCTCACAAGAACCAGAGCACATGAAGAATGACAAAGCTTAGAGTGTCCATGAAATGTACAGACTTTCTTAGAAAGGTGACACTCAGGTGTTTCAAGCCATTGAAAACTTGACTAGGCTTTCTTTAGGAGCTGGAATGTATTGTCGGTAGTCAGAACAAAATAGCCCAGTTTTACCAGAAGTTTAGAGATCATGATGCCAACCTCTCATGGACCTCCCTGAAAGGGTAAACTGAGGCAAGGTAGGCTGGTGCCATGGGAATAATGCAAGATTGCATCAGAGAGGAAAGTAGAAGGAAATTATTATTCACCTTTCACAGATGGAAAGGGGGCCAGCACTTAGGCGAGTATGGCATGGAAGGCTGGAAGCTGGGTATATTTGAGGGCCTTTAAAGCAAGGGGAGCTTAGATCCAGAGGAGGTCTGAGCCAAAAAGAGTATCCAGAGTTGTATTCTTTGGTTTCCATAGTAGTAGCATGAATCTAGTATCTTGATATCACCAGGTATCAACGGCTCAAGACCTCAGGTGGTGAGCTGGAGGTTGTCATGGTCGTATAACAATATACCAATAAACATGCCTCCCAGTGGTATGCTGGCGGTCATCATGAGTGGCCAATAACAATGGATCAATACAAATGTCTAAAAGATAGATTGTTAACAAGACTGGACATGCTTAAGGGGTTCTGTGTAATCACCAGTTTCTAAAGCCAAAGCACTTTTCTTATTAACAATTATAGAGTAAAAGGACATGTGGGCCATGCAAACTGTACAGCAAGGGAGTGTCAAGGGGTGAGGCCTAAGCAAAATGGCTGTGCTGATTCAAAATGGCTACGTTATATTCTAAATTTCGAAGGTTCCCTCCTTTCTCTCCCCAGGTTCCCAGGCCCCCTTTGTAGTTCTAACTCCTTACCTGGGAGCCCACTGGGCTGCACTTTCCATCAGCAGCTGAGATGAGCATAGGGCCCTGTGGAAGGGAGGAGGACAGCCAAGTAAACCCCCCACTCAGGCCAGGATGTAGTTCCACTCGCACCTGGAGCAAGTGCTATAGAAGCCAGCAGCCCCGCCTAGGAGGGCTAGGAGTGGGGCCGGTTGGCCAAGACCTTGAAGAAGATAGGGATTTGCCTAAGGGAAAATAAGAGGTGTACATCCCAAACAGAGAACATAGCAGAAATGAAGGTCTCAGGATAATATAAAGACACAGTCCATTTGGAGCCCCCTGAGAAGCAGAGTGGGTGGCCCAGGGAGGGGCAGGGGTGAGTAGAGAGGAAGGTGAACCAGAGAGGGGCAGGGGTAAATGGAGAGGGAAGATGGGACAAGGTATGTCTCACTTCCCACCCTACCTTAAGAATTTCCTACCATCCTCTAGGCTGTAAAGGACCACAGGATTTTTTTTAAGTGTGGAAGTATCAAGGTCAACTTTATTTCTCAGACTCATAATTCTGGTAGCAGTGCAGGGAGCTTTATGGGTCACAGTTCCAGTAGAGAAGACTCAAATCCAGTGTTCTGAGGAGAGATGGATAGAGTGAATACTTGCAAAGTGTGGGCAGGGTTAGGGAGACCACAGGAGTGGCTGCAGTGTCCTGTAGTAATAACAGCAGCAGCGGGAGCGATGATCAGGGCCAGAAGAGGGAGTCTCTCATGGGCAGGGGAGCCCTGTTAGGAGCTGGGTGAGGCAGACACCTGGGGAGCCTATGTCCTGATCTGGGTCATCCCTCCCACTGGGCTCCCACGGGGCTCCTGTGGGCCAAACCCAACCAATAGCCAGAGAGCAGGGGAACCACAGTCTGTTCCTACCATCCATCCCCCTGGGGCAGAGAGCTTTGTTGAATCTGGTGGGGCAGGAGAGAGCCAGCCCATGTGTAGACTGAGAAAAACACTGGTGGGAAGGACTGGGAAAGGACACAATGATTCTCGGCACTGCCTGGACTCCATGGGCATGACTGAATGGCTGCTGCAAACATTCCCAGGACGTGGAACTGTGAGCCCATTTATTAGAAAGGTCTAATTAGCCAGGTGTGGTGGCACAGGCCTGGAGTCCCAGCTATTTGAGAGAGTGGGAAGATTGCTTGAACCCAGGAGTCCGAGGCTTCAGTAAGCTGTGATTGTGCCACTGTATTCCAGCCTGGGCAACAGCCAGACCCTATCTCTAAAAGAAACGCCCCAGAGGTCAAAGAGCTTGTCCAGCATCCTCAGCAAGGAACTGACTCACCAGAATAGGAAGGCAGACTTAGTCCAGCTGACAGGGCCTCAGCTGTTGCCCTGTTGTCACCTTCTCCCCCATCAGCAGGAATGTGGCCCTGATGGCTGGCAGGCAGGGAAAGGGGGACAGCTTGCCTGACCCTTGAGGGTGGAAAGGTGAAGAATCATCTGGAGACTTTCTAAAGCAGAGTCAGCAAGATGAGGTAAGCTAGTAAATCCAGAGATGGGGATGCTGAACCCATGGGGGCTTCGCCTTGGGAGGCAGGAGTAGCTGGATGGTGACCTTGCAATGCCCAGCCATCCCTACCATGCCCACCCACTGCACAACGCAGGAGGAACTCAGGGATTCCATTTTTCTCACTGGCTTCCCATTTCCTGCTAAGTTGAGTCTCTGACTGTGAGGTTCCTCTGCTCTGAAGGTGCTACAAGCAGTGGCATTGTCCCTGACACCTGTATCAGCTTGGGTCTCCTGGGAGGTAGATGTCGAGATGGAATTAGGCATGCAAAGGGGGGAATATCTGAAGGGAACTGGGTAGGAGAACTGTAGGTGTGGAGACCTACAGGCTGCAGGGCAGGGCTGACAGAGGCAGGGAGGAGAGCTCGGTAGAAAGGGCCTTCATGGCAGCACAGCTCAGAGAGTTTCCACAGGCTGGCGGCAGCCCAGAACCAAGAGTGCCTGTCAGAAGCTTCCTTGTCAGGTAGGCACAGTGTTCTGCCATGTCACCACTGACTGGATGGAGAGGGCTTGGCACAGCAGGGACATGGCAGTGGGCCAGAAGACAGGAGACATGGCAGCCAGTGCCACCCACCAATCGCAGCCCTGCAATGGATGCTCTTGGAGGAAGAGGTGGGGGCACCACGACATGCAAATGCGCACCTCTGCCCTCCCGCCAGCAGGCTTCCTAGGGTCTCCCATATGCTCCATGTTCATTCATGGCTCTGTTGTCACCTACAAGGTCTCCTCCTTGGCCTCCTGTCTCCACATTTTCACCCAACCCTGCTCAAGTCTTTTGTGCATGCTCCAGACCGCCCCATGTCCCAACCACTTCAGTCTGGGTGACAGACTGAACATACGTCACCACATACAGTGTAATCAGTGTCGCTGCTGTGTCATGACGTTATCCTACCATCCCCCACAGACGGCTTCTTGAGCTGTGTCTTTCCAAGTTCTTTGGGCTCCTCTCCAATCCCAGTGTGCCACTGACCTCAGTGCACACTAGAAAAGCACAGTGCCCTAACAGATTCTGGTTTGGCTGCTGCTGTGTCACATACCATCCTCAACAATAAAAAAGCGTACCACATGTATGAGATCAAACTCTCCTTGAACTTGGGGTTGCACTGTTCCCTAGGAAACATGAGATTTGTTCAACTGATTAGTAAAAATACAGCAACAAGAAGATATTTGATATTAGAGACAACTGTCCTTGGAAGACTCCAAATTTCTTTACAAATGAGGATCATTAGCAAGATTTATAGGTTTTAGATCAAAAAGTGAGAGTCACTGGGTAATTAGATAAAGGGTTTGCCAAAGACCTGAGGCTGCCTGCTGACTTAGCAGCAGGGCTGAGAATAAAAATACGAGATTTTTTTGCAGTTTGGAATGGAGTCCAAGATCTTGGTCTCATGACCTTTATAGTACATCTGGCTCACTCCAAGCCCCATGGACTCTATGGGCTACCTCACAGACACTCCCCCACCCCCAGAAAATGAGGTCCAGACATCTGGCCATGGGACAGAATCCTCATAAAACTGGGTTCATCCATCTTGAATAAAACTGACTATGCCAGAACCTTCCACCCAGATGTCCCCAGATGGATCTCTGTATATCGGGGATGAAGGTCATGAAGAGAGCATTTAGGAACTTGGGGAAATGTAGTCATTGCTTCCAAATATACGGATATGCCTGCAGCATGCCCTAGCCAGTGACTTAGCGTACGTATATATGCTTGTGCCTCCAGATCCCAGGCCCAGCAGACATGGACATCTTCCAGGCTATCCTGTAATACTTGCACAACAGATTCAAAAAGCAAAAGTACTCATTCTCTAGAACTGGAACACCAAAATCAAGGTGTGGGCAGGGCTGTGTTCTCTCTGAAGTCTATAGCAGAGAACCCTTCCTCACTTCTTCAGCTTCTGGCCATCTGCCTGCCATTTTTGGCATTCCTCGGCTTGTGGATATGTTACTCCAACACTCCGTCTTCACATGGTGTTCTTGTGTTTCTGTCTCCTCTCTTCCTAGTAGGACACTGATCATGTTGGATGCAGGCCCCACCCTGCTCCAGTATAATCTCATATAACCTTAGCTAATTGCATCCACAGTGGACCCTATTTCCACATATGGTCACTTTCTGAGATATCAACATGTCTTTTTTTATGAGGACATGATCCAGCATATAACGAATGTAACCACAACCACAAAAACAGATTCCTTTGTCAGACTCCTATCTCCCCTCATCTCAGGCCTGCTCCCCAGAGACAACCACTCTCAACCTCATTAGCCATTTTGTCAAGTATTTGTCTCCATATTTCTGAATACAGTTGTCATTACTACATGATTTCTCATCTATTGAATTCTGTTGTAGCAGGCATATCAGATCTAGTTAAATCAGTAGCCAGAGGCATAGGATCACAATGTAAATTGCTCACTGCAGAGTCATGTAGTGTACTTTAGTGCTCTAATTTTCTATGCATCTTTTGATTTTTTTTCTAGAAGTCTTGTCTTTTTCTTGAGTTATTTCTGTGTACCTACTCATAATATTTCCGTTATTTCCTCATGCCATGCATATTCTTATTTGTATTTTTCAAAATGTTCAGACATACTAATTACCTATTGATTACAATTTTATATATTGAGATGTGTCCCCCATATTTTACTCTATTTGGACAGGTTGCCACTAGGGTCAACTTGGGATTTTCTTCACCATTTTCCTTTGGGTGTCCTATGTGGTCACATGAGTGTGCACGTGTGCACGCATACACACACACACACACACACACACACACGCCTACAGGAAGCACACACACACCCTAGGTCATAGGCTAAGGAACAATAGAAATACATCCTCCTTTTTATTTATTCATTTGTTCATATATCTAGTGAAGGAAACCAAAATATGTCTCCCCAAAATATTAAGGATTGTTAAGTTAAAAACACTGCTGAGGTGGGAGTGGGGACACAATGTCAATAAGGGTACCTAATCTCAAACCAGGCAAAGTAGGGACCAAAGGGAGGCCCAAACTTTAACTGTACAATGTCCACTTATATACCTAATCCTGAATTGTACCCCACATCTTTAAACTAAGATAAAGTAAAAAGCCACTGAAAACACAAGGGAACAGTCTGCTTCAGCCTCTGTCTGCCTGATGGTAGGACATACATCTTTCCTCTCTGGAGATAGCACCCACTTATTGGATGACAGAAGACATCAGCAGGCACCAGAGGAATCTGGAAATGGATTTTCTACCTTCCCACATTACATTTTTCCACCTTTTAAAAGACTGGACCTGCTCTCTCCTTTTTCTTATTGCTATGCTTAGATGTATTGCCCTTTGTTAAGATAATATTTAAGCAAGGCTCGTAAGCCACCATCTTGAGAGACTTTGAACTGAGTTCTTCCCTGTGTAATGGGTATATCACGTATCCACAAACTTCTGCTGGTTTTTCTCTTGCTAATCTGACTGTTGTTTTCAGGATAGTGTCTCAACTGGGAACTTGTGAGAGTTGAGAAAAGAAATTATATCTTCTCCTCTTCACTAGTAGAAGATGCCTAAAAATGTCTTTATTCTATCTCAACTCTTTATATTATAGTTTGGCTAGATATAAAAATCTAGATATACAATAATTTCTATTTAGAAAGCCAGTAGGTGGCAGGACTCCTGCTGCTGATAGGGTTCAGAAGTAAAGATTTCAACCACTTTATGGGGGAGACAAGAGACCACAATTTGGAGGAAGGGTTGCATGACATACTGGCAAGGGGGAGGCAGAGACCCAGGCAACGTCAGCACGGAACTGATGGTTTTCAAAGAAGGACTGCAGCAGGAAGCTCAGGGAAAGAACAATTATGTAACGAAATAAGTACAAGTCTTGAGAGGGTCCTCCTCCCAAGAACTGGGGACAAAGGACACCATAGATGGGATGAGGGCTTACCAGCTTGACTCTAAGCCCTGTGGCATTAAACCAGAGCTCCTTTCATCCTTGCCAGCCCCAGAGGACCATCCCAGAGCCTGGGTGGTTGAGTCATGAGGCTCCAAGGAAGGATGAATAGCAACAAGAGGCTGGGGCCCAGTGTGACTGAGCCCACCCCTCACGGGCTTTGTTGCTGTAGACTATAGTGTCTCTCGGTCAGTAGGCTTTATGTGCCTGCAAGTTCTACAGAGTGATTGCAAAGGTGCTTTGAGTTTTAAATGTGAACATTCTGACCCTGTACTAAATAAATAAAAACAACAAACGATTATATTGGAATGTCGAGATTGCTTTTTATTTGAAAAGGGGTTTTATACTTGAGATGGCTGGAAAACAGGACTGTAGGCCACAGGGAGACCAAGTACAATCAGGATGCATACTGAACCCTCCCTCTCCTCTTTGACTTTGCAGAACAATGCTGAAAGAGCAGTATATTGACAAAACTCGTGTGGCCGTGTTCGGGAAGGTAAGTGTGCACTGCCTGTGTGGGAACACCCCTTTGTTCAAGAGGGTATACCTACGTCATCATCCAGGCCTAATCCTGATTTATTGAGAACGTCCCTGGTCTGGTGGTGCACAAGTAATTATTTTTTTAAGAGCAAGAGGTGGGTTGCTTAGTGATTTTAGCAATGGGAGCTTTCATTTGATCAGCTCATTTATCAAAGTTTCTTTTTACATTATCTGGAAGGAAAGAGAAAAGAAACCAGGTCCTTATTGGAGAGCTCTATAAGGTTTCTAATTCCTTTTCTTCCATAAGCCTGCTATAGCTCTTGGTGTGGTAGCCCAGGAAATAAGGGAAACAGGAATCTATTTCTGGATATCCTTATGGACAGTAGCCACGTTTAGTTAGATGGAAAGAAGTGGGGAGTGTCATACACTGAGCTGCTACACCAGAGATCCTCCCATCTGGTAGCCTAGGTCAGAAGGCTGTAACCTGGGACAGCCAGACTGTTGTGGAGGCCCATAATTTGGACTTAGGTTCCTGGAGGGCCACCTGTAATCACACTGACACACGGCCGCATTCTACTCACACAGTCTGGACTTGGAGCTTCATGTTCTCAAGAAGTCAAGAACTAGATAGATTGGCATAGATTCCTCTTCCTGCTGAGAGAACAGCTCACAGTACAGGCCCAGGTCATCAGTACAATACCTCTTACGTCATCACCTCCAAAGCCTGAGCGCAGCATGTGATGGGAGCAGTGTGCATTCCAGACCTGGCCTTACCCTGTGGGCTGATCCCTGAAACAAGGCACACAGGAGACCCTCCACACCTACCTCTGTATCTACTGGTGGTGAGGCAGTCAGGGAAGGGAAGGGACCACTGGCTTCTCTGCTGAGAGCAGAGCCTGGATGCAGAGTCCTGGAGGCACATTCTAGACACATGTCTGTGAGACTCAGAATCAGATGGATCACTGATAGGTGTAACTTGGGTGTCAGCACGCATCCTCTTCCGCACAATAGACTGGTGGCTCAGAGGCAGGGGAGCCTGGTCAGTCTTTGTCTAGCTCTTACTCTGCTCCAAACAGACATCAATGTCATCTCCAAGAGCTTGGCCCCCCTTCCTGTGTTTTAAACATTGCCCCACCCACTCAGGACCTTTAATAACTCACTTCTGGACACAGAGGATGTAGGTGGTAAGCAGGTGGTAAGCAGGCTTTGGTGGTAAGCAGGACCTTTAATAACTCACTTCTGGACACAGAGGATGTAGGTGGTAAGCAGGTGGTAAGTAGGCTTTGGTGGTAAGCAGGCTTTCTCAACAAGTGGCTGGTCTAGCACCATAGGTAGTCTAGGGTGCTTTATGGAAGGGGGACCCCATGCACCCTTCAGAACACAACTAAGGCCAGGTGCAATGGCTCACAACTATAATCCCAGCACTTTGGGAGGCCAAGGTGGGAGGATTTCTTGAGGCCAGCAGTTCAAGTTTACAGCGAGCTATGATGGTGAAACTGCACTCCAGCTTGCGTGACAGATGGAGACCCTGTCTTTAAAAAGCAATGATAATTTCTTTTTAAAAAGAACACAGCTGACATACCTCCATACTTTCATCACTGAAATCAGCCAAGGAGGTGCCTCTGGGCTCCTTGACGGTGATCTTTCTTTTGCCATTCTGCCTAAATGGGTCCCCAGGCGTCTTTCAATGGTACAAGGATTTTTTGTGTTTTTGTTTTTTGTTTTTTGTTTTCAGTTTGTTTTGTCACCCAGGCTGGAGTGCAGTGACATGCTCATGGCCCCCCAGTGTCGTCCTGCTGGGCTCCGGCAGTCCTTCCACCTCAGCGTTCCAAGTAGTCGGAACTACAGGCACATGCTACCGTGCCTGGCTAATTTTTGATTTATTGTAGAGACAAGGTCTCGCCAAGTTGCCTGGGCTGATCTCTAACCCATGAGCTCAGGCAATCCACTCACCTCAGCCTCCCAAAGTGCTGGGATTACAGGCTGAGCCAGAAGTCTGGCCTGTGATGTTTTGTTTTAACGTGACTTAGAAGTTTTTGTGGACCCCATAACTGCATTAACCTCAGAAGAATTCAGCCATCAATTATTTCAGTGAATTGACATTCTGCAGCCTTTCCCTTCAAGTTCCCCTTCATATCTAAGTGCGTCTGCCCTGCAACCCAGGTGTCCCGGGGAGCCAGGGACCCCTTTGGGCTGCGTCCTGCAGGTTCCAGCCTGAGACTAAAAATCACCCCTGCACAAGGTTGCCAGCCTGTCATGTACACACAAGTAAGCCACAAGGCCCACAGGAAAAATGTGCTTTAAACAGAATACAGAATGACTTGTAGGACACGTTAAGTCCATTGACCATAAATGTCATTTGTCAGAAAATGAAAATACTTTTATTGTCATTAGATAAAGCATTCCTTCTCTGTCAAAAAAACATTATCATAGTGTATTATAATATGACAAACTTCAGCAATCATACGGGTTATACATGGATAATCCCAAGAAGAGTTTGGCATGATGTGGGTGTCACAGTCTGCATCAGGTACATGGGTTCCCTATATTCCCATCCCCAACACACACATGTTCACATACTAACACACATGCTTATACACACACACATGCTCATGAACATACACATACTCACAGAGACTCTCACACAGACATGCATGTTTATATGCACATGCTCACACATACACACATGCTTATATACACATACATACACACACTCAAATAATATACATGCTAACATAGACACTCATGCTCACATAACATGCTCACACACTCACATACACACACATGATTATATACACACATACATATGCTCATGACTATGCACACACAAGCTCACACACTCATATACACACGTTTATACACACTCATGCATACATATGTTATACACATATGCTCAAACACACACACATCCTCACACACTCTCACACACACCCACATGCTTATAAGGTCACACACTCAGACACACACGTGCTTATACACACACATGAGGTCTGACAGTTAAGTTCACGAACACGTCCTAGAAAAAGTGCTACATACCATATTGCTGAATATCACTACAATGGCATAGTGAAATTCATCAACACCCATGCCTAGTCCATCTGTCAAAGCAATTTTGGAACTCTTTTTCCGGAATGGCCATCAGAGCTGTCATCATATTACCCTTGATGTCCTTAATGTCATCAAAATATCTTCCTTTCAATATTTCCTTTATCTTCAGGTAAAGAAAAAGTCATTGGGGGTCAAATCAGGTGAGTGGGAAGGATGTTCCAATACAGTTATTTGTTTACTGGCTAGTAACTCCCTCACAAATAATGCTATGGGAGCTGGTGCATTGTTGTGTTGCAAGAGCTCCTTCAGAACCATTTTTGCACACACCTTTATCATGCCAAGATTTTCAGTTAAGATTTTCCTAACTGTTTCTCTATCAATGTTTATTTGGTCTGCAATGCTTCTCACAGTCAGCTGATGATTTTGGCAGACAATTCAATTACTTTTCGCAATGTTTTCATCAGTTCTGCTCATTACCAGCCATCCTAACCCCTTTTCATCAGTGACACTTTCTCTACTCTCAGAAAAACATTTAATCCATTTGTACACTGCCATTTTCTTCATGGCATTATCTCCATAAACTTGGACTATTGTGCCCCTGATTTCACTGCCAAGTTTATACAGAAATGTAATGTTTGTTCATTGCTCTAATTCAAGCTCCAACATTCTCACGATGGCACACAAAAATATGCAACCACAATAATGAATGCCACTCAGCGAGATACTACCACACATCAACACAAACACAGCTGTGAGACACTGATACACCAAGATTATGAAACCTTACAAAGTTATTTGCATTTGCACAGTACTGCCAACATAAGCACACAGTGGCAAATTTGCAAACTTAATTATCAGACCCCACAAACACACTTACACATTCACTTATACATGCTCACACACACACACACACACACACACACACACATGCTCACACATTCACATATGCTCACATATAGACATGCTCACACACATGCTCACATACACACATATGCTCACACAGACAGACACACATGCTTATTCATAGTCACACAGGCACACACACTCATACATACTCACACAGTCACCCACACGGAACCTGCTGTCCCTTGGTTCCTTCTGGATATTGTCTTCAGAGGCTGCAGCACATCTAAGTCAACCAGCTTTGAAGGCTCTGAGGCAGGCCATGACGTAATCCTTTCCTCTCTCAGGGAGGCTCTCACTGCAGGAGGGTAATTTCATGCCACCCTGAGGACAGGGCAATAGAGCAATTTTAAAATTCACCCCAAATACAAAACACCCAGGACCCTCTGCCTCACACAGGCCTTGTGCTGAGCATGTGGCCGACCAAGACTGGAGCCTTCAGCACGGGTTCCTCTTTGACCCTCTCTCAAAATCGTATAAAATGGATTGATCTTACCTGTGAACAAAGAAAATAGCAAGAAACGCCATGCAGAAATGCAGCTGCAAGGATTATAACCCAACACTTTTGCAGTGTCTCACAGTCCACAGTTGCATTTCTAATTCACCGTCACATTTCATCTCCCTTGACACCGAGGCCCAAAGGAGAGGAAGGCTCACATCACATAACATTGAGGTGGAAAGGTATTAATAATTGTTTTTCATCTCTTGTTACCACCCTTAAGCAATTTTTGAAGTTAAATTTTTTTTAAAAAAAAGATACTCTGTGAAAATGTTTGCTTACGTCGCTGACCTCACTTTGTCGGAGGCTATTTCGGGATGAGTTGTTGACGTCCTTCCTATTTGTCTCCTCTTTCTTTCTGCACTCTTCCCAGGACTATGGTGGATACCTAAGCACTTACATCCTCCCAGCAAAGGGTGAAAACCAAGGTCAGATTTTCACCTGTGGCTCTGCTCTCTCTCCAATAACAGACTTCAAACTCTACGGTAAATAACCCCTCCGCATGTCCCACTGCCCACCCCTTCAGCACCACTGCGCCTTTAGCCTCATAATAAACTGCCTGGGGTTGTATGGCTGACAGGTGAAACCTCACAGGCAGAACCTGGGGGAGGGAGGGGAGGGTCTTAGGGGATTTGTTTTGCTTGAAAGTGGTCAATCCACAGATGCCTATAAATCACATCTCAGCATGAAAGACTAGGAGTTAAAAAACAGAACTCTTGGTTCCGCCTGCAGTTTGGGACTGGGGAAGTTCTTTGTGCATGCAGGAAGAAAGGAGACTGGCTGGCCCTGCTGGAGCTGCCTTTCCTCTTTGCTCCCAGAATCTGGGCAGGGCCCCTCATTGAGTCCTGTCCGCATGTGGGTATTTGGTGGGCAGGTGTTCCATGAGAAGGATGGGGTGGTTGAGAGAGCATTGCTACTAAGAGTAATGTAGCAGAGGTCTAAAAGGCTCAGCTCTACCTTCCTCCCTGGCTGTGCAGACAATACCCAGCTGGCACCTGGCCTTGGGGAGCATGGCTTTCCCATGGCAGGAGCCAGAGACAGGGACAGGTTGTCAGGATGACCTGCTGTGGGGAACTAAAGGGAGGTAAGCTTGCCCAGATGTGGGAACCAGACCTCTGCCCAGGCACAAATGGGACTTTCCTGTCAGTGTCTTGGGGTTCCAAGTCCCCTACACTCTCCTGCTTCTGCTCACCCAGCCCCTTTTCTCTGAACGGGAGTGGCTCTGTGACATGAGCCCATTTTTTTTGTTTTTTTGGTTTTTTTTTTGAGTTGGACTCTCACTCTGTCGCCTAGACTGGAGTGCAGTGGCCACGTGCAATGAGGTCTTTCCTGCAGCTCTGAGAACTCATATTTGGGTTACAGCTACAGGGCAGACAGGCTATTAGCCCCTGCTGACTCCACCCTAAGCAGTGCTGCTGAGTGAGGATGAAAATTGGCATCTGGTCACTGGTCTTCCAGAGCCTTACCAGAAGCCTGATGTTCCCTGTGGGTCAGAGAAACACTATGCCCTTCCTCAGCCCCACTGTGCCAGCCAAGCCCTGTGGATGCCACCAGGCAAGGCAGGGACCACCATGGGGCCAGCAGCCCCCTGGTTCATGCAGCTAAAAGTCTCCCAGCTGAAGCACTCATCTTTACAATGAGCTCTTTCTAATGCAAATTTTGACTTATAATTTATACAAGAACTCTCCTGGTTCAAGATTTAAATAATTTAAGAGTAATTTTCCCATGGGAATATGTGTGGCATTTTTCAAATTCAATGAGACTGTCTTAATTTTTTAATCATGCTATTTCACATTTACCTGATTCAAATGCACATAGATGCTGCCACTGTCTTTATAGGTCACTGCGCTCAAAATTAGCAAGTCTCTCTTTTTTTTTTTTTTTTTGTGGCTGAGTCTCACTCTGTCACCCAGGCTGGAGTACAGTGGCATGATCACGGCTCATCACAGCCTCGACCTCCTGGGCTCAGGCAATCCTTCTGCCTCAGCCTCCCTAGTGGCTGGGACTACAGGTGTGAACCACCTTGCCCGGCTAACTTTTTTAATAGAGATTCACTATGTTGCTAGGCTGGCCTTGAACTCCTGGGCTCAAGTAACCCTTCTTCCTTGGCCTCCCAAAGTTCTGGGATTACAGGCGTGAACCACTACACCTGGCCTCCATAACTAGCAAGTCTTCTTCATTGTTTCTTTTCTTTATGTGGGCTTACCCTGGAACATTGTGGTATTGTGTAGAGCCCTTTCCTCTCTGGGTTTACTGACAGGGCAGCCCTGTAAGAGGCTTTACGTTTTCCTCTTCTCAGCTGGCAGACTGCAGGCCCTCATGCAGAACCAGGTCCTAGAGCCAGTGTTTGGTATTGAACAAAGACATGCCAGGACTTTTATTTTATTTTATTATTTTATTTTATTTTATTTTATTTTTTCTGAGTAGGAGTCTCACTCTGTTGCCCAGACTGGAGTGCAGTGGCACGCTCATGGCCACCACACCCTTGATCTGCTGGGTTCAGGTGATTCTCCCACCTTAGCCTTCCAAGTAGCTAGAACCACAAGTGTACGCCACTATGCCCGGCTAATTTTTTTGATTTATTGTAGAGACAAGGTCTCGTCATGTTTCCCAAGTTGGTCTCGAACTCCTGACTCAGGCAATCCTCTCACCTCTGCCTCCCAAATTGCTGGGATTATAGGCGTGAGCCCCCACACCCAGCTAGGACTTTAAAAAATCATAATAATAATAAGGAAATCCTGATGGAAATTTGCTCTTTTATAACTTGTTCCCTTTCCTAGGTGTTGGAATAAAATAGGGATTATCCTATTCGTTTAGGATTCAGATTAATTTAGTTTTGCTGAACTGATAAAACTCCAACCACTAACACGAACAAACACATTTGAATGTTACCGTTGTACTGTCTGATTACCATGTAAAGACCCAAGAGATTTAGATGATGTGTTTTTGAAAACAAACAATTTTCCATGCAAGTGGGAGTGATACTCCCCTCATGCTCCCTGGAGTCTGGGAACTGACCCACAGAGCTGTGAGGCCAAGAGGTAACCTCCCTCTGTCTGCTTCTGTCCAGCCTCTGCATTTTCCGAGAGGTACTTGGGTCTCCACGGACTTGACAACAGAGCATTTGAGGTATGTTTGAACACAACTGCTGTCAGCAGAAATGCTGGATTGGGGTTCATTGGTTATTCGTGAACAAAGAATTGCATGCGACACCGGACGCAGGACAGCAAGTCAGAGTTTCATAAGCAAGTCAAGCAGAGCAGAGTGAGCTGGTCCACACCTAAGAATCAAGAGGAGTGGGTGGTTCAGAGACAGCCCCGGTAATTTCTTTGGTTTGGTTTTTTTTATCATTTACTTTTCTTTGTCTTAGTCTCTGGTATCAGTTGGTGGGTTACCTTTCGGGCTTGTTTCCCTCTTTATGGTTGGGTTACAAATCCTTCCTGTGACCTTTGACATGAACTCATGTTTAGGCATTGTGAGTTCTACCTTGTTAAAGTTACAACTATCTTTAGAAATTTTAGGGCCACACATCTTCTATCTTTTCATGATTTATTACCTGTACTTGCAAGGAGCTCTAGTTTACAAGACTAAGCTAATGCTTAGCATAAAACATAAGTCAGAAACTAAATATCATAAAGGAAAGGAGTTTACATTTCGAGGGTTTTAAAGAGTTTCAAGAGAGCCCAACAAGATTGTTCCTTATCTAGATCTGTAAATGCTTCTGTAAAGACGTATAGCTTCTCTATGCCTCTTGGTTATTAGGTGATCGAATATGGCTGGCTGTCCTCTCTCAAACATTAGCAGTGATTTACCAGATGAGGTTGGTCTTCCTAACAGGTTACATTGAAGAAAGGGTGGGGAGGGGACCACATTCTAAGGGCAGTGTACAGAGAAAAAAAAAAACGTCCTCTTTAAATCCAAGCAGTCCAGCTCATCATGAAAGAAAATGTCTAAAATGAGCGAATAACTAAACGTCAGCTGGCTCTCCATTCCTTGTGCTTCTCCCTCTTCATGCCCTGCTCATGTCTGCCTAACGACCTAACACTGTCACTTGGCAACATGAGGATTTCGATGACATCAATCAACCTCTTCTCCGAATTCCACTCTCCCACCTCTCTGACCCTGGTCCAGCTCTGTAACCCACTGCTCCTTTCCGGGGCCCAGTGCTTGTCCTCTCCAACATCACAGCCCACCCTGAGGAACCTCTGAATCCCACCAGACCGTGGATTGAGGTGAATATGGCCTCGCTTGGTTCCATCTGACTTCCTGGGATAAAGAAGAAAGTGAGAACCTGTTTGTTGGAGAGTGTGTCCCACAACCCGTAGAGACTTTCCACACAGATGACTCCTGGCTCTCCCTGCACCCACGACTGGTACTTCTTGGGGAGAATTAGCTATTGACTGAGGAACGTCCTAAATCAGAGCCACTCAGTTGACTCAGTATGGATGTCAGACACAGCACGTCTCCAGCTATAGGCAGGTGGAAAGCTAGAGTTCTCGTGCAAGGCAGGACTATGCTTTCAAAGTGGGAGCTTTTGCATGGACAGAGGAACTGAGTCTGCCCAGGAAGTCATCGCCCAGTGGCTCCAGGTGAAACAATGGCCCTCTGAGGCTACCTGGAGTTGGGGAAAACTTTTTCCTCTTCTCCCTTCTTCTCTTCCATCCCCTCCTCTTTCTAAAAAGGAATGTAGGGGAGAAGCCAGGCTTCTAAGATGTGTTGAATGTTTCCTTGCAGATAAGAAGCATCCCAGTTCTGCCAGAGCTTAATGTTTCCAGTATACTTCACTTACCTTCTAAGTCAGGTTCCAGTCAGAATACCTGGCTCCTTGCAGTGCAACCTACTAATGCCCTCCCCTTTCTTTCCTCCACATGTGCAGATGACCAAGGTAGCCCATCGAGTCTCTGCCCTGGAAGAACAGCAATTTCTGATCATCCATGCCACTGCCGATGGTAAAGATTACAAACATGAATTCGTTGTGATCTAGTAAAAAGCATTCCTTTTGATTCTGCCATGGGTTTTGATAAACACCTTCCTCTCTCTTTTTTTTTTAACAGAAAAAATCCATTTCCAGCACACAGCAGAACTCATTACACAACTAATTAGGGGGAAGGCTAATTACAGCTTACAGGTACAGTATGCATATTACTCTGTTTTGCACCTGAAGCAAGACATTCCTTTTCATGGGGAAAGAACTGATTAGTGTTCAGGGCATTCCACTGCAGCAAACACACCTTGCTGCTTTGGTGGTCGGGATGGGTGGGGCGATGGGGCACATCAGGTTGGCAAATCAGCACATGCTTAACTTTTTCTTCTAATTAATAATAGCTCAAGCCAGGCGTGGTGGTTCATGCCTGTGATCCCAGCACTTTGAGAGACTGAGATGGGAGGATCACTTGAACCCAGGAGTTCAAGCCCAGCCTGGGCAACATAGTGAGACCTCGTCTTTATACAAAAAATCAAAAAATTAGTAGGGCATGGTGGTACGCTCCTGTAGTCCCAGCTACCTGGGAGACTGAGACAGAAAGCCTGAGCCCGTGGGGTTGAGACTGTGGTGAGCCATGATCATGCCACTGCACTCCAACCTGGGCAAGAGAGTAAGACTCTGACTCAAAAAAAAGGTCAACTTTGTGCTTAGGACATGTTTAAACCCCCTAGAACAACAACCACTACCACCTCGACTTCCATGCCACCCACTGCATTCCTTCTCTGGACAATGAGCAGGGCCAGGCCAGCACCCACACCACCCAGCAGTGGGCTGGTGGTATTCCAGTTGGGAGTAGTCTGTGGGGAGGGTGGCCATTGTCCTAGGATTGATGAGAGCAATGCTGGCAGGTCCTAAGCCTTCTCTCCCTGTGTCCCTCTGGCCAACACCACACATTACTAAACATGGCAGGATGTCCAGGCCCCACCTGTGGCTAGACCATTTCCAAATTGTGGCCCCTCCATGCTGGCATCAAGTGCTGACCCAGTAGCACTCAGCCTATGCTCACTCCAGCAATGTGCAGGCTGCTTCTGGAATCTTCTGTCATTTCCTTTCTGCCCTCTGTTTTCTGGTGAAACAGGGATGACCCAATGGTCTTTTCAAGTCCAGAGATAAATGGAAGAGTTCATCTGTGATCAGTGGCAGGCACCCGCCTCCCTCCTGCCTGGGGAGCACACAGAATGCTTTCCATTTCATTGCGGAGTTCTGATACACTCAAGATTTGGGCTGCATCCTCTATAGACCCCAAATGTGTATCCATGCTGCAAATGCAAACAAGCAGATCCAGACTGTGAAGAATGTCGAATGAAGTGTCTTCTAATTTAGTCAACCAATTCTCACTGAAAGCCACATGTGGGCTGGGCCAGCCAGGCAAGGAGATCCCTAGCAATAAGGGAGTTTGACTCCAGTGTTGATGGGGGGACAGAAGGACTTGGTTATATCAGATGTGAATTTTCTTCTGGAAAATGTTCAGATTTTTTCATAGTGAACTTGATAGTTGCCATGACACTGTTAAATACATCTTACACACATGACATGGTCTTGGTAGATACAAAGGTCCATCCATAGATGCTAATGTGGTCCCCTCCCCAAGATGCATGGCAGAGTTGAATCTGTCAGTAGTGAGCAGCCAGCATCATTGCAGGCCCCACTGGTGTCAGTGACAGGGACCCACTCAGGGCCGTGAGTGTGGGCACAGCACCTGCCTCAGCAGACACATGATGACTCTGCGTCCATGCCCAGCTCCAAGTAAGAGCGCTGGAGACAGGGGGCCTGAGATAGGAAGAAGTAGGCGTCCTGTTTCATATCTTTTGTACTACTTGGTTTTGTTTGTTTGTTTGTTTTACGCTTCCCCATACACAACCTGAAACTTCGCTTCTTTTTTTGTCATTGTTCAGTCAGAGTCTCACTCTATTGCCGGCTGGAGTGTAGTGGCATGCTCCCGGCCACCGCAGCCTTGACCTGCTGGGCTCCGGCGATCCTTCCGCCTCAGCCTTCCAAGCAGCTGGAACT